>JANHAO010018824.1:0-13441 GCA_026873985.1 Saraca asoca
AATGTAATATAACCTTAATAAAGCCCAAGAGAAATATAGTATTACTTTAATATTAAATAATATTACATTATAATATAATCCAATAATATATTATATCATATTACATTATATTGGGCTATATTCTAATGATCTCTTAATCCAATTAAGAATCCTAATTATATTACTTTAATTCCTGTTGACGGTGGATTTTGGTTCTAAGCCAAACTCCAGCTAATGAAGGATTCTTTTGAGATCTCAAACTGTAATCTGGTTCTAAGGCAGTAAAAGGATGAAGAAGGTGAGAAGAGAGGGAAGAGCAATAGAAGACATAAAGCTTTTTAATGTAGTTCGGCTAAATCCGGATGAGATCGGACCCTATGTCAAAAGTAATGTATTGAAGATATTCTTATAGAGTTTCAATATATCAGCATCAGTCTCTCTAACATTCATCTCCTTCCTTGTATTTATAAAGGAGAGGAGGTTACAATTGTAATTTTACATGCAGTAAATCTATTACATTAAGTATTTAATGTATAAGATAGGATGGGCAGACTAAATCCTGTAAGTGGGCTTCTACAGATTGCCTTCCGTAGGTGGGTCCTGTGTGTTCATCGGGTAGTATATGTGCTAGTCTTCTACTTAGTGAACTCTCGAGTTGCTAGTTATGCTTCACTGGCCGAATCTTTTAGTTTGGGGAAGTGGCTGTCTTTGAAGTGATAGGGTCAAGCTTGTTCTTACTTGGGCAAGCTTAAACAAATGAGGTCGCTAGCAATGCGAGGTAGAGACTTAGCGCTCTGAGCATCTTGTGAGCTAGATTCTTGATGTACTCGGGCTGTTCGCCAGCCCATCAAGGATGATCCAAATTTCACATATAACACAAGCCCCTTAACTCTTAGTTTCCTTCGTGGGCTGAGAGTTGAAACTTTTCCGAGGTCATTTACTTTGCAGAACTTAGCTTAGTCAAAGCCTTCACTAAATTTGTCATTTCGCTTGTTCTAGGCCATACTTCACATAGTACGTGCCTCATGATCAGTGGTGAGTCAGTCTCATTCCTTTCCAAGGCAATAAATGAAAGTGGTTGGGGAGATTCATCTAGACTCTTTGGTGGAATTGGGCTTGGCTCTATTTAAGGTAGAAGAAGTCTTTTTTGCTCCTCCACTGAGCAAACCATGAGTGTCCCAGGTAAGCCTCCCTTATTTTTGGCATTCTGTCTTCTCACTGTAGTGTGTATGGCTTGCTGCATAAGGAGTTTTGAAGATATGGCTTCTCTAGTAACATGGAAAGATCTCATACGGTTCTCAGATTACGTCTTCTCAGCTTCACCATAAGCTTTTTGCCTAATCAGCCAAGCTCTTGATGCTTCTTGAGTTACTCTCTTTGTGAATCAAAAGAGGAGCTAGAGGTAGAAAAAATAAGGAGATGCTATGCTATTTCCCTCTCTGTTGGCGGAAGTCAAGTTAAGGAAGAATTTGCTACTAAAGAGGGCACTGGAAGAAAAAATTTGAGGACTTAAGCAAGCTCGTGAGCTCTAGTCAGCAAGGGTTTCACGTTTTGGTGGCTGTCGCTCTGATTAGTGGGAGCTTTCCTCTCGTGCGGCAATCTTTCTTCTAGAAGAAAATAGCTATAGCCTTCCTCTTGTATTTTGGCCTTTCCTGATTTGTATTTGGAGCTTTTTGATGTAATTTTACCTCGTTGAGGCTTTTTAATAAATAAAATCTTCTTTTGTGATCTTTGTGTGCTATTCTCAATTTTCTGCATCTGTAATAGTGGAAACTTTTGTAGCTCATGATGAAATACTCGAATAGCCAACCAGCCAAATTCTCTTGAAAATAATGAACATGAGTGAAACATCTCGTGCATAAGTGTTGCATAAACAAATCATATGAGATCTATGCATAGTCTGAAAGTTGCATGAAAGCTGCAAACATTTAGAAACATATGAGATGCGAACACTTGGTCACATGAGAGCTGTGAACATTTAGGCGCATGCGAGCTGCGAACACTTGGTTGCATGAGAGCTGAATTATGGTGATCTTGCTGCCTTAAGTAAATAATCAAGTCATCAATTCCTTATGCTTCAATGAGCACACAACTATGCTAATGTTAAATGTTTAAGAGTGCTTCCATACCCCAGTGAGCATATGGCTATGCTGGTAATGTGAGTTTATTTTTAGCATTTCCATGCCTCAGAAAGCACACAACTGCACTGGCAATCATTTTAGGATGAGCTTGGTGCCTCAGCAAGCATGCAGCTACACTGGTAAATGTTCCATGATGAGCCCTGGTGCCTTAACAAGCATATGGCTACACTGGCAAATGTTTCGAGATGAGCCCCGATGCCTCAGCGAGCATGCAACTACACTGGCAAATGTTTTAAGATGAGCCTGATGCTTCAGTGAGCACATATCTACACTAGAAAATTCATCAATTCTTCTCTGGAATGAGCTCTGAGGGGCCTCAGCTTTGGAAGCTAGCAAATTCATTAATTCTTCTCCAAAATGAGCTCCCAGGGACCTCAGCTTAGAAAGCTGGCAAATTCATCAATTCTTCTCCGGAATAAGCTCCGAGAGGCCTCAACTGGACCAAAGGCCACGGTTGGCACAAAGTTATTCGAAAGATTTAAAAGAGTTGACTGCATGCGAGCTGTAAAAATTGCAAACACTTGATAACAGAGGGTAGAATAGAGAGATGAAAACAATAATACCAAGCCAATCGGTAGACTATTTTGAACAGGAACAAGAGAAAGCATTTACATTTACTCTTAATTCTTAATACATATTGTCAATGTACAATTCGGATCGAGCCCCCTAGATTTGGGCTACCGTCACACTGGGGAAGCTAGGATTGATGCCTTGCAAGCCGCACCATGTACTCCTTTAGATGGCCCTTTTTGATTAAGTCTTCAATCGTGTCCTTGAGCTCTTGATAATTCGAGGTCCCATGCCTGACCTCGTTATGATAGGTATAGAATTCTTGCTTGTTTCTCTGTTGGTAGGGGATCTGTATAGGAGTAGGCCTCCCAAAGTTTTTTCTGTCCTTTTCAGTCAAAAAGATCTTATCTTGAGAGTCTAATAAGATACTGTATTGATCATAACAATCCGAATGCTAAGGTCGCTCATCTCTGAGCCTCCTAGACTTCTTTGCAGTCCATTCAGCAGAGTGATCACCCTAGTCTACATTGATCCTCTTTTTGCTATGGGGGAGCTAGCTTTCTCATCCTTTTTGTTAGGCCTTTCTGAGTTGAAAATCTCTTGCCACTTAATCTGCTTAGCAGCTTGCTCATAGAATTTGGTAAGATCCTTCACCGAGGACTTATACAAGCTCTTGTACAACTTCCCTTTTTTACAGAGTCCCATGGAGATCATTACCAGCATGGTTTCTTCAGATGGATTCTCTATTGAATTGGCTTCGAGTCTGAACTTGATAATGTAGTCCTTCAACGACTTATGCTTACACTAAAAGATCATGGCAAGATGGCAGGGGAGCATAAGCTGTCTCTTTAACACTTAATACTGGCTGATGAACTTCTATTGGTAATCTTCCTAATTACAAATTGAGTGAGCTAGGAGGCTTTTGAACTAAGCTTGAGGTACACCTACTAGTGTAGTCAGAAACACTCGACATTTAACTAGGGGGTCAGCCATTTGCAAATCTATCTGAACATTGAATACATCCAGATGGCCGTACAGATCAGAGTCCCCATTATACAATGAAATTGCAAGGACCTTGAGCTTGAAAGGGAGAGTTTGAGTCTTGATCTCCTCAGAGAGGGGTGACCTTCCTTCGAAGCGAGCTTGATCACTTAAAGCTCGAAGATGCTTCTCCAGCTGGATCATTTTCTGAAATAACTCTTCGACTAACCGGTCAAGCACCCCAGATTGTTGGCTGGAAGATTGTTGAAGTCTTTTGTCCTTATGATCGTGAGAGCTGCGACTTGGAGTTCACTCTTGCGAGTAACAAGCCAAAGAATTTTCTTGGTTGATGTCACCTGAACATCCATCTTGCTGCTACTGGTGAACATTTATGGGCACTGCGGCTTCGACCTGGTTCTGTACACCTTGTGCTTGCATGGTGACTGATCTAGTCAGTTTTCCTATCATATTTTCTAATCTTTCCTAGCATTGGAGCCAAATCCACACTCCATAGATGCCGTTGGCAATGGCAACTAGTTGAATAGAACTAGCTAGGGGCAAACCAGCAGTTACACTGATGACAGGAGTGATAGAAGAGTCTGTCATTGAGAGATGACCTTCTAAAGGATTAAGCAATGCGTTCAAAGCTTTGGCCGCTCTTCAGTTGGCCATTATAGTAGAAAGCAAACTAAAGAACAGATAGGTCCCACCAGGCATGCCAAAATATTGATGATGGATTTTGGTTCTGAGCCAAACTCTAGCCAACAAAGGATTCTTTTGAGATCTTAAATTATAATCTGGTTCTAAGGTAGTAAAAGGCCAAAGAAGGCAAGAATAGAGGGAAGAGTAATAGAAGACAAAAATTTTTTTAACGTGGCTCAGCCAAATCCAGATGAGATTGGACCCTCTGTCCATGATAATGTATTAAAGATATTCTTACAGAGTTTCAGTATATTAGTATCAGTCTCTCTAACACTCATCTCCTTCTTTGTATTTATAGAGGAGAGGAGGTTACAATTAGAATTTTACATGCAATAAATCTGTTACATCAAGTATTTAATATACAAGACAAGATGGGCAAACTAAATCTTGTAAGTTGGCTTCTGTAGATTGCCTTCTGTAGGTGAGCCGTGCATGTCCTCTGGGTAATACATGTATTGGTCTTCTACTTAGCAAACTCTTGGGTTGCTGGTTGCACATCACTGGCTAGATCCTTTGGTCTGGGGAAGTGGTTGTCTTTGAAGTGATGGGGTCGAGCTCATTGTTACTCAGGCGAGCTCAAACAAATAAGGTTGCTAGCAATGCAAGCTAGAGACTTAGCACTCTAAGTGTCCTGCGAGCTAGATTCTTGCCATGCTTGGGCTATTCGCTAGCCCATCAAGGATGATTTAGATTTCACATATAACGCCCAATTTTGTCTTACTCTTTATGTGCGACCCGTAGGTTCTTATTATGTTAGCAATGATACCAAAATTAATCTAATTTTAGCATCATAGATAGTAAGTGGTATCTAGCAATACATCATTGCCACCTAAGTAATAAGAATATATGTAATTCGATATACCTAAACAGTGACCAATATTCCATGTATCTTAGTCCTTTTTGTTCGAATATCCAGATTGAACTCGAGGCATAGAACGTGTCATCCTCTTGATAATTCAATCTATGTTTCTTGATCCTTGAGTGACTAATTGAAAACAAATGAACCAAGATCACATATTGATCCATTTGAGCACGACCATGCATTTCTTAGTCCCACTTAATCAAGGGGCCCATAGATATTACTCTTCCTAAGTAGGAGGGACAAAATCCCATCTAGATCACTCACATCCCTCTGCAAGATTTGTGATATACCTAACCACTACCTTTTAGGCTATCTTATTGAAGGTGACATTAGATAGTGTCAAAGTAATTGACTCCTCATGTAGGGAATCGTGGTGATTTTAGGTCCAAGGACTACATACATTATAGTGACTACAAGAATTGCTTATGACACATAACCATCCATGTAGCATTCTTATAGTGGGTCAGTCCAGTACATTTTGTTCTGTAACATGTACCCAAGTAATGACTTGATATCTCATATTCATGGCTTTTGGTCATAAGTTATCATACATACTAGTCTTGCAATATTATTGCTATTCCAGTTCACAATAATACTCAACTAGGGATATTTTAAGAATAATAAATTATTCTAGAGACAATTATTATATTTATTTATATTACACAGATATAATAAAATAATAATTGAATTGCCTTTAAAATGTAATACAATGTATGCAAAAATAATCACCCTATGATTGTCTTCTAGGGCATACACCAACATCTAGAACTAAAACAAGAAATCTGAAGAAAAATCACAAATAAAAAACCAACATTTAATGAATCCATAAAACCTTCCTATCTTTGGCATTGTAAACTTAATCATATTAATGAAATTGGAATCATAGAATTACATAAAAATGGATATTTGGATCCATTCAATTATGAATCATATGAAACTTATGAATCATGTCTCATTGGAAAAATGACTAAGAAACCCTTGACCAGAAAGGGAGAACATCCTAAAGAAGTGATAGAATTTATACATAGTGATGTATGTGGTCCAATGACTACTCTAGCAGGAGGAGGATTTTCCTACTTCATCACCTTACCAATGATTATTCTAGGTATGGGTACATGTATTTGATTAAATACATGTTTGAAGCCTTTAAAACATACAAAGAGTTCAGATCTAAAGTAGAGAAATAAATTAGAAAAAGTATCAAGACACTTAGATCAGATCGAGGTGGAGAACACTTATGCTAGGAATTTATAAATTACTTAAAAAAATTTGGGATTTTCTCACAGTGGACTTTACCTATAACGTCACAAATGAATGGTCTCTCAGAAAGGAGAAACTGTACTTTTCATAGAGAAATAAATAAGAAGGCTGCATAGAGGTGAAGTGGACTTATGCATTAGGAATAAAGCAAAAGTTGCTGCTATTAGTGTAAGAAACTAATTTTTAGACTTGCCCACATGCCTAATTCTAGAAATTAATAATTGTTATTATGTTCTTGCAATTTCTAAGATTATAATTTTTGTCTCTTGCTCGGACCAAGAGGGATTCACTTTTATCTTTAAAAATAAAAGTTGTTTAATTTCAAATAGTGATATGTTTTATGGTAATGGCAAATTAATTAATGGATTATATGTTATACAATTAAAAAAAAAATCTTAACAATTACAAACAAGAAACCAAAGTTTAATGAATTCATAAAACCATCCTATCTTTGGCATTGTAGACTTAGTCATATTAATGAAATTAGAATCACAAAGTTACATAAAAATGGATATTTTGATCCATTCAATTATGAATAATATGAAACATGTGAATCATGTCTCATTGGGAAAATGACTAAGAAACCCTTTACTAGAAAGGGAGAACATGCCAAACAAGTGATAGAGTTGATACATAGTAATGTATGTGATCCAATGACTACACTAGCTAGAGGAGGATTTTCCTACTTCATCACCCTTATCAATGATTATTCTAGGTATGGGTATGTGTATCTAATTAAATCCATGTTTGAAGCCTTTGAAATGTTCAAAGAGTTCAAATCTAAATTATAGAAACAAACTAGATAGAGTATCAAGACACTTAGACAAGATTGAGGTGGAGAATATCAAGAATTTGTGGATTACATAAAATAATTTGGGATTCTCTCACAATGGACTCCACTTAAAACATCACAAATGAATGGTATTTCAAAAAGGAGAAACTGTACCTTGCTTGACTTGAAATGTTCCATGATGAGTTTGCAATTTTACCTATCTTTTTCTAGGGCTATACCTTGGAAACTATTGCAAATATTCTTAACCTTGTCCCTTCAAAGTCTGTTGATAAGACACCATATGAGTTATGGTTTGGGAGGAAACCAAGTCTTTCACACGTAAAGATTTGGGGATGTTCTACTTACGTGAAGCAAACCATCGCAGATAATTTAAGATCTAAAGTGATAGATATTTATTTATGGGATACTCTAAGGAAACATGAGGTTACTACTTTTATCATCCAGTTAAGCAAAAGTTTTTTGTCTTAACAAACATTGTATTCTTATAAAAGTAGTTTATCCTTAAAAAGGCTAGTGGGAGTATAAAAGAACTTGAAGAAGTTCAAGAGCCACAAAATGACATGCATTATACAGTTGAGATAAGTAATCAAGCTCAATGTACACATGTACTCTGAAGATCTAGTAGGGAACATTGTGAACCTAAAAGATATGATTTTCTCCTTACATAGGAGAATGAAAATGAGCCTACCAGTTGCTAAGAAGTAATATCAAATATTAATTCCTTGAAGTGGCTTGAAGCCATGAAATTCTAAATGGATTCAATGTAAGAGAATCAAGTGTGGGGCTTGATCTCTACACCCGAAGTAATAAAACTTGTTGAGTGTAAGTGGGTTTTTAAGAAAAAGACCTATGCAACTGGAAGGATACAAACCTACAAGGCTAGGTTGGTGGCAAAAGTTATAGACAAGTTGAAAGAGTTGACTATGAGGAAACCTTTTTGCCAGTTGCAATGCTAAAGTCCATTAGGATTTTACTTGCAATAGTTACATACCATGATTATAAGATTTGGCAAATGGATTTCAAAATAGCTTTCCTTAATGGAAACCTAAAAGAACATGTGTATCTAATGCGACCTAAGGGTTTTGTGTCTAAGACCGAACCCTACAAGGTATGCAAGCTAAAGAAGTCCATTTATGGATTGAAGCAAGCTTCATAGAGTTGGAACATATGTTTTGATGAAGTAGTCAAATCATTTGACTTCATAGAAAATGATGATGAACCTTCTGTGTGCAATAAGGTTAGTGGGAGTGCGGTTGTGTTCCTATTGCTATATGTAGATGACATAATACTTATAGGAAATGACATTCTCATGTTACAATCTATTAAGTGTTGGTTATCCAAGACATTTTCCATGAAAGATTTGGGAGAAGCATGCTTCATTTTGGGTATCAAGATCTATAGAGATAGATATAAAAGGTTACTTGGCCTCTACCAATCCATGTATATAGATAAAATGCTAAAGAAGTTTATCATGGATGGGTCTAAGAAAGGGTTCTTACCTATACCTCATGGTGTTGACTTATCTAGGAAAGAGTGTCCTAAGATGAAAGATGAATAGAAATGCATGAATGAAGTTCTTTATGCATTTGCAATAGGATCAATCATGTATGACATGTTATGTATGTGGTTAGATGCCTCATGATTAAGCGTGACTAGTAGATATCATGCCAATCTTAGTGAGAAACACTGGAGTACAGTTAAGAGGATCCTTAATTATTTAAGAAGAACTAAGGATGTATTCTTGATATATGAGGAGACCCTTATTTAAGAATCAGAAGTTTCACAGATGCAAGCTTTCAATTGGATTAGGATGATTACAAATCACAATTAGGATTTATATTCACTCTTAATGGAGGTGATGTATCCTGAAGAGTTTCAAGCAAGATACCACAGTAGATTCTACAATTGAAGCCAAGTGTATTTCTACTTTAGAAGCAACAAAAGTTGTTTGGATAAAGAAGTTTATCACTGAACTAAGGGTGGTTCCTAACATTGTTAATCCAATAGAAATCTATTGTAATAACAACAGAGTCATAGCACAAGCTAAGGAACCAAGGTCTTATTAAAGATCTAAGCATGCCTTAAGGCATTACCGTTTGATCAAAGAGATCACAGAACATAATAAAATAAGAATAGAATAGATTCCTATAGATAATAATGTAGCTGATCCCCTTACTAAGGCTCTATTTGAACAGAAATTTGATCATCATTTACAAAGAATTGAGATTAAGTATAAGGTTAATTGACTCTAGGTCAAGTGGGAGATTTTTAGTATAGGATGCCTTGGAGACAATTGTTGTAATAATATGGATACTACATATCTTAGTATGTTTGATAAAATGTTAAGTTTTTAGTCTCTTTATCAATTTAGTCTTAAATATGTATATGCTTCATAGATATATGTACTATCTTAGATAAAGTTCATGAGGTTATAATTGTGTACAAATAAATCACAATGGTGATTGTGATTATGAGATAATTTGTACATGTAGTTATAATTTCTAAATATCCCTAGATATGGAATAACTAAAGAAAATAGGATATCAATCATTCATAAGTAAACTAACATATTGTTATCAGTAGAAATTGGCACTACACAGTGGGTTGGCAAAAGCCCAGGAAAAGTTGAGCCTAACTAAAGGACGAGTTCACCAAATTGCTGTGTAGAAGGCTTTAGCTCATTGAAGACCTAAGTTCACTGGTCAAATGAGCTCGAGGTCACAAACCAGTAGTAGCCCTAGCATACAGGCTCAAGCTTGTGTGGACACAGCAGCCAAAAGTCGCTAAAGCCAAGCATAAAGCTAACAAATAGCTTGCACCACCTTTTTGCAAATATGACTATCGGGTCCCACTCATAAAAAGTAACTTGTAAAAGCCAGTCTCTAGTACCCTAGATAGTCTTGTACATTTAATATTTAATATAACAGATGTACAGTTAATTTAGTCCCATTTGTATCCCTCCATGCTTCTATAAATGGGGGCTAAAGTCATTGTAAAAGTAGAGAAGCAATAGAATACTAGTAGAAACTCTGCTAGAAGCCATAGTAAAGCTCTGTAAACATTCTTTCATAATAATAAAATACCCCCGTGGACGTAGGGTTTGGTGCCATTCAAATTTGGCCAAACCATGTTAACCTCTATGTATTTCTCTCTTCCCCCCTTCCTCCTGCCATCCAGCACCCTTCCGTTGTCTCAATAACTAGAGAATGGCTTAGGTCCGTAAAGAACCCCCTCCATTGGCTGATTTGGATCAGAGCAAAATCTACTGTCAATATTTTGGCACACCTAGTGGGACCCTTCTATTCTCTGGTTATCTCTTTATCTTTCTGATTAACTCTGTTCAGATTAAAATGGCAAGAGGAAAGGCCATTAGGAAGTCAGATGCTGCCATTGACTGACTAGAAGGTCACACTACAAACTCCTCTATTGCCAAAACTGCCAACAGTTTGGCCTCTCCAACTCACCACTTGCTCACAGTTACTACCCTTGAGACTATTGAAGCCCAAGCATGGCATCAGTGCCGGGAAGCATTTAAAGGTTTGATGAGGAAGCTAACCAAAGCTTTCCAAATGCTAGCTCAAGCACAGGCCCAAAATGTGCAAAGGCCAACCGAAGCCATCACACCCAGAATCATCCCCCAGTAGTAGCGAGTTGGGACTTTGAATAGAGCTAGCCACGAGCATGTCTTAGATCGTCCTTCATACGATGAGGAAGATATAAAGAGCTGCCAGGACTCCAGTCAGAAGTATGAGGGATTGCCATTGATGGTGGAAGAATTGTTCCAGAGGGTGAAACAACTAAAGGCATCCCCTCGAGCTCGAGGTGACCAGAGTCATGCCAAGGAATGGGTTCCCTTCTCTAGGAAGGTTGAAATGGAGCCTTTCCCCGAGAAGGTCAAAATTTGCACCTTCCTGCTCTACAATGGAGATGGTGATCCATGTAATCACTTGGACATGTTCAATGATTAGATGGATCTTTGGACAAGTAATCCCCTGATCAAGTGCCATGTTTTTCCCATCACAATGGGAGACACCCCCCGAGCTTGGTCCAGGAACCTCTTGGCTCACAGTATCACTAGCTAGGAGGAATGTCAGCAAAAATTTCTTGATCACTATAGGGCATTGAATCTTTAAAAGACTACATTACTCAGTTCAAGCGTGAGATCAATAATGTGGAGAGCCCATCCGACAAAAGCACTTTGATGGTGATATCTACTGGACTTCACAAAAATGGCAAATTATATAAAAGTATATACAAATCCCTACTAGTAGACCTGGGAGAACTTTACGATCGAGCTGCCAAGCGAATCAGGTGGGAGGAGACATTTGGTGCGAAAAAGCTTGAATTGGATGGCCTAGGTCAAAGTAAGAAGAGGAATAGTTGCGAGGATGAAAAAAGTGGCTCTAACCTCTAGCTTGCAAAGAAGGCCAAGGCTGAGCAACCTCAGCAACTAGCCCATCACGAGCACTACAGTATCTTGTCAGATACTCTTGATAGGATTTATGCAACAAAAAAGAATAAAGAGGATTTTGGGACTCCCACTCCTTTACAGGTACCTCGTGTTGGCAGAAATACGAACAAATTCTGCACATATCACAATGAAGTGGGACATAACGCTTTGATTTGTTGAGCTCTTAGAGATGCCATTGAGGATCTGATTGAGAGAGGGTGTTTGAGAGAGTATGTATTATGGTCTATAGTGTAGTAGCCTTCCCTACCTTAATGAGATCCCAAGCAAGAGTAGCCAGTTGTAGTAAGAACCATATATTGAGCTTGTAATTTGATGCATGACAAAGACCTAAATTTTGTGTAGATTGGTCCATGTAGATTATCCTAAAATTCTGGAAAATGTTTGAATTGGTGTTGAGATTCTGAGAAATGCACACTTTACAAATTGAATCTCAAGTTGTGATTGAGCATCACAATCACTGCGATCAAACTTCACAGCTTCTATGCGATCAAATCTTATGGCTCTTATGTGATCAAACTTTGTAGCTTTCATGCAATTGGATCTCGTACCCCTCATGTGACCTAAAAGCTTATGCGCATGAGGAACTTTCTTACCCACCGTGCATGCACAATGATCTTACTGCATGTATGATCAACTTTCTTAGCCACCGTATGCATGTGTGCAATTAAAAGCTCGCCCATACAAGCAATGTTCTTAGCCACTGTGCACGTGCAACAATCTTACTGCATGTACGAGCAACTTTCTTAGCCACTGTGCGTTGTAATCTTACCATGCATATGAGTAACTTTCTTAGCCATCATATGCATGTGACCTAAATTTTACAGCTATCATGCCAACTGAATTTCGTACCTATCATGTGAACTGAATTTTGCAGCTATCATGTGAACTACACACTTTAGTGCCATGCGGCCTACTCACACACTGCTCATTTACATCCAAACCAAATTTATCTTTTGACCAAAAACATTGCCGATTGGCTATTTAGTTATTCTTATGTGCAAAATTAACATCTATTGTTTAAGATTTGCAGGGCAAATAGCTGAGCACAAAAGGAAAAAAGATGAAGATTTTATTCATCAAAAAACCTCAATGAGGTACATGTACATTAGAAAGAGTCAAAATATAAGTCAGAGAAAGCTATGGCTAGTCCTTCTAGAAGAAGGATTGATGCACAAAGGGAAAGCTACCACCAATCATAAGGCTAACTGCTGAGAGATGAACCCTTGCTGATCAGCTTGTTTAAGTCCTCAACTTTCTTCTTCCAACTCCCCTTCCTCACCCTTCCTCAGGAGCAAGCTCTTCCTCAACTTGACCTCTAAAATTGAGAAGTCTGAGAGAGCCCACCAGAATGGTACAAAAGGAAAAACCTTACAACCATGAGGACGTAATCCAAGATCTATATGGGATCCCTCCATATTACAAGAAAAGTGTGGACTTTGAAGCTTCTTATGTAGCAGACCATACACACTGTAAGATCTCTACTAATGCTATAATTATCCACTTCAATTACTAGGGAAAAAAGACCCAACATATGAAAATATTTGCTCCAATTTCTAGATTGAAATAAAGTTATCATTCAGTTCTGGTTCAATTTTACTCCAAAATTTTCCGCAAAAGACTTCAACTTAGCATACTAGTCCTTAAGCCATTTTATCTTGCATTGTAAATTTGCCAAGATGGAAAGTTAACTAGTGATGCCCAAAAATTCTTAAATTCTCTAGAATAATACCTCTATATCTCTT
>JANHAO010018825.1:0-13447 GCA_026873985.1 Saraca asoca
AAAAGATAGACAAAAACTATAAGTTAATGACTAATTAAGGGTTAAAATCAGGTATTTTTATAGGTACATTTTCTACTTATCAGGTGTCACAGTCTTAACCATCTATGCACCTTAGGAGTGGAGTTGAAAATCCCCTTTTATATAGCATGTCATCGTAGATGCAATATTTAGTTGCTCAAACTTATAATCGATGTGCTTCTAGCTTATCTTGTGGTAGTTTGCCATCTTGTAGGTAATCCAAAATTAGACCCTTCCATGAGTCTTGTACCACGACAATTGCCATTACGACATCTTTTTGCTTCATGCTCGGTGAAGGGAGGAAGTATACTAGGATTGCCCCAAAGAAATCTGCATCTTTGGTGGTGGCCAATTAGGCTAATGCATATGCATGCGTGTTTTGGGCTCATGGGATCTGGTTGATCTTATATTACTGGAAAGAGCCAAGCAGTTCCCAAACTTTCTAAAGGTAGATGGCTATCTTTGACCCTCTTGTCTGGTATTTACCCTGTACATGACAAACTATAAGCTAGGAATCACTAAATATCTTCAAGTTTTCAGCTCACATCTCTCTTGCTAGATGAAGCCCCACCAATAATGCTTCATATTTTGCTTCACTATTTGTGGCCTAAAAACCAAATCTTAGCTTGCAGAGGATTTTATGTCCTTCTCGACTAATTAGAAGCACTCCTGTTCCAGCCTTCTGCTCGCTCGACGACCCATCGACATACAATTCCCAATATGGAGCCTTTGAGGCCTCTATTTCCTATTCTATGGGCCCTATGAACTCTGTAATAAAATCCACCAAGGCTTACCCCTTGATTGCTGGCTTGGGCTTGTATTCAATGTCAAACTAGGCTAGCTCGATTGCCTACTTGAGTAGACAATATGAGGTATCAATCTTCTATACGATCTGCCTAAGTGGGAACTGTGTGAGTAACTCTATGGTATACACCTGAAAGTAAGGTTGTTGCTTCCTTGAAGCTATCATGAGGTAGTAGGCAAGCTTCTTTATTGGTGAGTACCTCGTTTCGGCATCTAGCAACCTCTTGTTTACATAATAGACTGGGAACTTAGCTCCACCTTCTTCTTGTACTAATGTTGTATTGAGAGCATGCTGGAATACCCCCAAATAAAGGAGGAGCTTCTCACCTTCCCTTGGTTTGGATAAAAGAGGAGCTCCCATATATTGCTTCAGTTATTGGAAAGAGACCTCGCACTATTCAGTCCACTCAAACTATTTCACCTTCTTCAGCACATTGAAGAATGGGATGCATTTATCTGTTGCTTTGGAGATAAATCTGTTGAGGGTTGTGACCCATCCATTAAAGGTCTGTACCTCCTTGATTCCAATAGGGGATCTCATATCAACAAGTGCCTTGATCTTCTCTAGATTTACCTTAATTCCCTGTTATTGACCATGAATCCAAGAAACTTTCTCGAAGCCACCCTAAATGCACACTTATATGGATTCAACTTCATCTAATATTTTCTCAAAATCTGGAACATTTCCCCTAGATCACTAACATGGTTAGCAACCTGTTCATACTTTACCAACATATTGTTCACATACACATCCATTGTCTTTCCAATCTGTTCCTTAAACATCATATTGACTAACCACTGATAGGTTGCCCTTATATTCTTTAGTTCAAGGGATATCAATTTGTAACAATATAGCCCATGTTTAGTGATGAATGAGGTGTGGTCCTTATCCTATGGGTTTATGGGGATTTGATTGTACCTTGAGTAGGCATCCATGAAGTTAAGAAGCAGGCGATCAGCAGTTGCATCCACAAGCTGATCAATTCTCAGCAAAGGGAAACTATCTTTTGGACACACCTTATTGAGGTCTATAAATTCCATACAGGTTCTCCATTTCCCATTCTTCTTTTTTACGAGCACAGGATTGGCCACCCAAGTTAGGCAATGGGCTTCTTAGATGAACTTATTGGTTAACAGCTTATCCACTTCTTCATTGAGAGCTATGTATCACTTAGCAATCATTGGTCTCCTCTTTTGGTAGATTGACTTGTGATAAAGGCCATTGAGCTTATGTGACATGACTTCAGGATCAATTCCTACCATGTCCTTATGGTTCCAAGCAAAAATGTCTAGGTTTGCTTTAAAAAATTCAGCTAGCTAGGTCTTTAGATCTGGGGACAAGTTTTTTCCTAGCCTGAGGCATTTCTTAACATCTGCCTCGCTGACTTGTATATCTTTAAGCTCCTCCATTGGACCAATTACTCTATCAGCATCCACTTCATGGGGATCGAGGTCGTGATTGACCCTTGTTGTGCTCACAGCCCGTGGTTATCTATCAAAAACCACATTAACCTTTTTCCTTTACACCCCCAGCTTGACTGCATCCTCATAGTAGTGTTGGGCTATGTGTTATTCACCTCACACACATCCGATTCCATTGGGGGTCGGGAATCTAATGGCAAGTGCCCTAGTTGATGTGACTATATCCAGGTCATTCATTGCAGGTCACCCTAATACCACATTGTATGTTGAGGGATAATTAACAATTAGAAAATCACCAATACGGTGGCTTAGCGACTAGAACCCTTAAGAGTGATGGAAAGCTTGATCTGCCCTATTGGTACTATTGAATCTCTTTTAAAGCCATAAAGAGGCTCTGGGGAAGGCTTCAGTTGACCTACGCTCAAACCCATCTATTTAAAACATCCTTTGTACATGACGTTCATCAAGCTGCCTATATCAATCATAATTCTTCATACCTCAATATTACCAATTCTAGCTTAGATAACTAGCACATCATTATAGGGAGAATGTACTCATGTGCCTTCATTTGTAAAGGTGATGTTGTCAGGTTGTTCTTACTTTCTTGGCTGGACCTTCAAATTTACTGTGTCCCATGAGTAAGATATGATTTGCTTCTCACATGTAGCATTCATGCGACCTGTTTGAGGTACCTGCAATGTGAGGCCCATCGTGAATGGTGAATATGGTTCTTACCAAGGGTGCCTCCTCCTACTCAGGAGTCCCTTAGTGCTGTTGCTATACTAGTTATTGGTGCTATTGAGGTCACTGTTTTGTAGGTCACACCACATAATCTCTTGAATAACCTTTCTTGATCAAATCCTCAATTGCATCTTTAAGTGCCCTACATTTTGAGGTATTGTGCTTGACTTCAACATGATAAGCACAATATTTGTCCTTGTTCCTGACCTTGTTGGGAGTCCTTATAGGGTTAGGCTTCCTAAAATCCTTCCTATCCTTCTCTGTCACATAAATCCTTTCCTGGGTATCTGATGAGATGCTATAGCTGTCATGGCAACCTTTATGCTGAGATTTCTCGTTCTTGGCCTTCTTTGCAACCTAATTTTTAGAGCCATCATTCTCCTCGTTGTTCGCACCATTGCTCCACTTTTTACTTTAGTTGAAGCTATTCACCTTATCCTTCTGATTGGACTTTTTAGGGCCAAAGGTTTCCTCTCACCTGATCTCTTTGGTAGCTTATTCATAAAATTGACCCAGGTCCTTCACCGGAGACTTGTATATGCTCTTATATAGCTTTCCATCTTAGCGAAGTCCTACTGAGATCACCGTTAAGATGCTCTCATTTGAGGGATTCTTTACATTACTGACCTTATGCCTGAACCAAGTAACATAGTCTTTTAGTGATTTGTTCTTTTGTTGAAAGACTGCTGCGAGGTAGCAGGGTGGTGCAAGTTGCCTTCTTAGTACCTTGTACTGGTTGATGAATATCCTTTAGCATTCTTCCCAATCTCAATGCTACAAGCTTTGAGATTCTTGAACCATGTTTGAGGTATGTCTCCTAGAATAGCTGGGAAGACACGACACTTGACCAAAGGATTAGTTGTCTAAAGATCCATTTGTACATTGAATGCATCCAGGTGGTTGTATGGGTTACTATCCTCATTGTATTGCCGGATAGTGGGAATCTTGAACTTGCAAAGGAGAGGCTTTGTCTCGATCTCCCTAGTGAATAGGGTTTTTTCCTCATAATGATCTTGAGCCCAAGGGCATTATTCTAAGGACTTTACCTTCTAAAGCCGCTCCTCAACCATATGGTCCTAAGCCTTAGATTGATGGCTGGAAGATCGCCGGCTCCTCTTCTTATTGTGGGAGTGGTGATATGAGGTTTTGTGCTTTCTTTGCTTGTGGCTTGATGAGTTTTGATCCAAAATATATCTCCGACTAGTCTTGCTTTAACCTTCAGCTCAACGCAAACCCCTGCGTCACTAATGATCTACTTTATCATCCTTACGAGCTTGATGGACCTCCAACCTTGGCTGTAAGTTAGTAGAGCGAGCTGAATGAGTATGCTGCAATACGTTTTTGGTTAGCCTCTCCTCCTGAGCTCCTTCCTATGGCTGTAGGAGAGCTTCTCTCTATGCAGTGCCCCCATTCTGCTCTCATAGGCCCTAGGCTTGCGCTTGAGTTAATGCCCTAATCGCCTTAGCCAATTCTCTCATCGTTTTCTCAAGTGTTTTATGACGCTGATGCCATGCCTATACTCTATCAATCATAGAAACATCATGTTGGTGAGGGGCCTTTGGGGGCATGCCAACAGCAATGCCTGTGGTGGGGAAGATGGAAATGCTTGCCGCAAGAAGGACTAGGTCCCTTTATTGTTCCATATGACCGTCAGGCTAGTCAACTGTAGCATCTGAACTCCTGGTAGTTCTTCCTCTAGCCATTAGAAAATCAAGGAGAATGCAGTTTAGGGCCTTCCTTCTAGTACCAAAATGTTGACGTGCGAATTCAGTCAACCAAAAAGTCCAAAAACTCCAAACTACAGATTGAATGTAAAGAGAAAAAGGGGGAAGAAGAATATGGAGACACCCAACGTGTTTCAACTGTAGTCAATTGACCCTTATGTCCACGGTTATTTTATTTCTTAGTCTTTTTACTGAGTGTTTTGTATCTGATGATTCCTTGTCCCTTTTACAATAATTTCATCCCCTTTTATAATAGTTGGGGTGTTACAGTTTGAATGTAAATTAATTACAAATAAGGATCATGAATTAATTAGGATTATATAACAGATAATAACGGATTCCTATTAAAATAAGAAACTAAACGGATCTCCCTGGATTGATCATTAAGAAAGCGTACTTCAAATTGCGGGTTAGACCTTGTCCCTAACGACCTGAGATTACTACTTTGACCCTTGTTAACCAGTGACCTGAGTTTGTGTCTGGTGACCTAATGCTTTAGTCTAGTGACCTCAATCCTAGATGAGTTAGGTCCTTATTAGTTGGACTTGTCCATTTGGCTTTTACCAGTCCATTTGTGTGGTTCCAAGAATAGCCATAACAAATGTAATATGACGTAAAAGGATGTTAATATGAACAAATAATACATGAAATAAATTAATTCATATTTATTTTAATAGCAAAGTATATTGATGTAATCAAAATATTCAAAATAAAAATTAAATTATCCAAAATTTAATTAATGATATTTTATGACATTATATATATTTAATTGCTTATTCTTATTTATTTATGTTGAATTAACGTGTATAGGCCAAATATATAATAATATATGGGCTTTTTTGTTCTCTTTAACTTTTTTTTTTGAAAAAAAGCATTAAAAATAGTATGATATTATTAAAAGAAAGTAAGCATTAAAACTAAGGATTTTTTTATTAATTAAGACATGGACGATTAATTAATCAAAAGAAGAGGAATAAATTAGAAAAAAATTGAAAATTTTATTGTAAAAAGTTATACGTTATTTAAAGTAACTTCTTAAAAAAGAATTTTTTTCTTTTACTAAAAAAATTAGTGTATCAAATATCTTCAAAATATGAAAAAGAGTTGTTTGATTAAAATAAAAAACTGTCAATTAACTTTTTTGATATGTCAAACACACATTATAATTCATATAAATATATATATATATATATGCACCAATACTATATTTTGGAGGAGAACAAGGAAAGAAAATGTTATATCATAATTTTTTTTAGAGTTTTGATGAAAAAAAAGAAAAAATGAATTTATGATTAATTTTTTTAAAAAAATTTAAGTTTCTTTTCAATATTAATTTTTTAATGTTCTTTTAATTTTGAATTTTTTTAGAAATTTCAATATTCAAATAAAAGCAGTAAATTCCGATAATCTTCATTTTTTTTAGTAAATTCCGTTTTTGTTTGTGTGAAGTTGAATGTTTTGTCCCTATAAGGCTGAACTTGAAGCATATTGTCCTTTTGCGCGGAGAAACTCTCCCAGGCAAAAAGGTAAAAAATAATTGTAATTTTTAACATTTTAAAAATTAAATTTTTTAATTTTTAATATAAATAAATTTATATAAACAATAAAATTAATAATTTTGTTTGTTAAATTGAACTGGATAAACAAGTTATATTGAAATATACAAGAACAATCAATGATTTCATGTCTGGTGCACGTGCATTAATGGAAAAGAGGGAAGAAGAATCAAATTTAAATGAGTTGGTGAAGAAAACGAAACAAGGTTTGATTGAAGTTTTTGAAAAATATGCCAAAAAAATTTGGCACTCAACATTCTGCATTCATCTCGGAGTGTCTGGAAGAAGCAACTTCAGCGTTTGGGTGGGGCAAACCAATTTGGCTGACTAGTTGTGGTTGCCTGGTGAGGAATAGCATAATATTGATTGGTACAAGAGATGGAGATGGGATTGAAGTGCTTGCGAACATGGATGAGGAAGACATAGCCATATTTCAGCGTGATCTAGAGCTCCTTCAACATGCTTCGCTTAATCCAATCATCTTTGTTAATTACTCAAAATGTAAAAAGTCTTTTCGTTTACATAGCAAATAACTTTCTGTAGAAAGTTGAACTTTCCTAGAAGTAAATTCCTAGGTGAACTTCACAAAAAATACTTAAAATTTTTTGGTTAGTACTAAAGAAGTAGAACTTCTTAAACAATAAGTTCGCATTTGATATTTGGTTCAACTATATAATTATCAGGAAGTATTATCAAAATGATTAAAATGTTCTGTATAAAAGTTATGCTCTTTTATCAAAACATAATATAAATTTTTAGAAGGGTGCTCCTATTATTATTTAAATTTTATAAGGGTAATTTTGTATTTTGCTTCATTAAAAACATAAGAACTAGAACTTACTAGGGGCTAGATAAGTAACTTTTCATATTTTATGGAAAGTAGAACTTTCTAAAAAGTACAACTTCTCTAATTTTTTGAGCTACTAGCTAACCAAACAACCTAAACATTTTCTACTTTCCATGAAGTTATACTTCATATGGAACTTTTACGAACTAAAGTACTTCTATATTGTTGAGACCAAAATCCGGTCAACGAGTTAAGTTTAGTGTTACCCTTGACTGTAAGCTAAATATGGCAGAAAACAGTAGAAGAAGGTAGTAAAGAAGAAGAAGAAACAACACCAGGAGTTTATCGTGGTTCGGCTAAAGCCAGTTTGGCCCCTACGTCTATATTGATATTTTATTAAGCACTGCAAGTTTTGGTTTTACAGGGTATGAATACAGCAATGGAGTTTTATCTAGATGAACAGTGCTCACTCTCAATATTGGCAGAGTTCCTACATGTATTTGTGTCCTTCCTCTCTTTCATGGTGACCCCCTCTTCCTATTTATAGAAAGGGGGAGGATTACAAGTGTAATCTCATAAACAACAAAACAATTACTTCCCTTGTTTAGGGCATTTAATGCTTGGCACCAGATAATTAATGCTGGGCAAATTATTGTCAGATTTCCAGGGAGCTGATGTGTAAGTTTGGAGGCTGAGCTATCAGTAGGAAACGTGTGCCTTGGGTTGCTGACTGGGTTCCGTACAGGTATCCATTATTAGTGGGTAAGCTGGAAGTTGAGTGGGCTGATGACTCTGGCTGATCTCGTCATTTGTACCTGATCATTCCTCCAAAGGCCATGGGCTATTCATTGAGGGGTCAAAAGTCTCTTCAGCAAGTCGCACCCTTTCTTTCATGACATTGTGAGATGCCTCCAGCTCGCACTCGACAGTCAAGGGTCCTTACTCAGCAACCTCGAACTCCATCTTGGACCTCCACCGGTCTAAGTGGGCTTCCAATTGGATCTTGACCGGCCCAAAACATGCTTTAAAAAAATTCATATAACATAAGCTCCCTAACTCTCAGCTCGCTTTGCAAGCTGGGAGTTGCAGCAAGTGGTCAAAGCCTTTGTCTGCAATCTATAGGATGACTCAATTTTTATGCTTAGTTTGTCATGTCATTTCTATCTTTCAGGCTTTCATTTCCCATGCTTTAGGCCATGCCCTTTTCTGTGCATTATCTCGGCCATCAATGTGGCAGTCTTAATTATTTCTGGGCCGTTCGATTTGGAATAGCCAAATGTCTCTTAGACCATCTGATGAACCTAAGTGGATTTATAAAGGCCTATGGAGCTTCTCTTTTTTGTGAGGTGGTCTGGTAGATGCTTTGACCGAGCACTTCATTCCCTTAATGGTTCGGCTTCCAAAGAAGCTTTTGGGGACATGGATTGCCCGTTGTAGAGGTTTCAGAGACATGGATAGTCTGTTGCATGTAACTTCCCTGTACAACTTCCCTCCTTGGCTTCTAGGAAGTTTTGCACAGATCTTGAATTATTTCTTCACGGCTCTTCCATGAAGTTCAACCTTGCTAGACATGTTCCTAGTCCCTTTTTGAGTTGCTATGTGTTTAGGGAGTTAGGAAATGATCCGTCGATTGAGGAAGGCAATGAGCAAGAGCAGCCGAGTTCATTTGTTTCATCTGATGGGAGTTTGCCTCCTGAGAAATGGCTCTCTTTCCCTTCGTGGGGTTGTTAGCTTTTTTATTTTGCTTTATCTTTGCATATCGATTCTTTTGATGTAAATCTACCTAATTGAAGAAGGTCTTTTAATGTAACTTTCTGCATCATGTTTTTGCCCTTTGTTTTTTTAAGTTCATGCATAGAAAGTTTAATTAACTGTCGCTGGCAAAGTGATTTACCCCTGCAAAATTAAAATTCAACAGTCTTTGTGCAAAGCATTTGATGGGATAATTAGCTTCTGTCATAAGGAATTTAAGCCAATCAGCATTAATTAATAAGCTCACCTTTAAGGATATGTGTCGCATCACCAATCGGGCATGCTGGCTCGTGCAAGAATTCTACATGTGGCTAATGCACAACTTGGACATGAGGTCTTGGGTTCGTCCACACAAGAATTCTATGCCAGGCTAGCACAATACTTGGACACGACTCATGCAAGAATTCTGCGTACAGTTAACACATTACTTGGATGCGAGATCTTCATTTCACCCTCAACCTGTGCAAGAATTCTTCGTATGGTTAATGCATTACTTGGACGCAAGGTCATTCTGCACAAGAATTTTGTGTGGGGTAGGCACATTACTTGGACACTGCTCGTGCAAGAATTCTACATATGGCTAACGCATTACTTGGACACGAGATGATTATTTTTCCCCCGACCTGCACAAGAATTCTACGTATGGTTAACATATTACTTGGATACAAGGTCATTCCACACAAGAATTCTGTGTGGGGCAGGCACATTACTTGGACGTGGCTCATGCAAGAATTCTATGTATGACTAACGCATTACTTGGATGCAAGATGATTATTTCACCCTCGACCTGCATAAGAATTCTATGTATGGTTAACGCATTACTTGGACGCAAGGTCGTTCCATGAAAGAATTCTGTGCAGGGCTGGTACATTACTTGGATGCAGCTCACGCAAGAATTCTATGTATGGCTAACGTATTACTTGGACATGAGATGATTATTTCGCCCCTGACCTGTGCAAGAATTCTACATATGGTTAATGCATTACTTGGACGTAAGGTCATTCCGTGCAAGAATTCTGTGCGGGGCTGGCACATTACTTAGACACAGCTCATGCAAGAATTCTATGTATGGTTAATGCATTACTTGGACACGAGATTGAGTTTATCATCATGCCCCAATTCTCAGTGACATTGCGACTTGCAATCTCAACGAGCCGGTGGTTCCCTTGTATATTTCATATTCTTGGCTTTTGGTTTCCCAACGACGACTAGTAATTATTATTTTCAGCTTTTGGCACACATGCGCTGAATCATCATTTATTGGCTGCTATTTTCTCTGGACCGTCAGATCATGGGTAACTGACACTCTTTTTGATCCAACAGTAGGGTTGTGATTCTCTTTTTAAGCTGAGAGTGTTTTCTTTCTCCCTCTTACTTTGCCATTTGAAAACTTTTGGATTTCTGGTGTTCTTTGCCTACTGATTTCTCTAACCACTGTTATAACTTCTTTGCCAACGGTTTTCATCATCTTTCACCTGTGCTTTTGGCTTTTACCTGAGCTTTCCAGACTTTTCATCTCCAAAAATCATGGTATGCTTCCCCTAACTCTGTGCTTTATACAATTTTCTTCCTTTATAGGAAATAGGGGATTTGATTTTGATCGATTAGGAGACGATGATGCTGACAGGTAGATATGGTTAGGACACTTAGTTTTTATTTGAAATGGAGTAGTTGGGTTGCTGGTATGCCCTAGGATTCTAGGTACATATTTGTGTCTTCTGAGATTTTGTTGCCTGTCCGGAGTGTCTCCTCCGTTTTCTAGAGTTTAGGTAGTCAGTGTGGTGGTATAGGGTCTGCATGGCCTATGAAATAGGGGGGTCATTAGTCCCGATTTTTAGTATAGTTCACTCTTAGTGAGCTTATCAGTCTTTTCTTTTCTTTGTGTAGATGTGAGCGAGTCAAGCATGTCGCCATCACTTGATTTGGAGTGAGGATGATGAACCAGATTTGTCTCAAGATACGAGGAACATTTGAGAAGCTAGAGGTGCGATAACAAGTGGAAGGGAGGTCATGCAAACCCAGGGGCTCGTTCGGGATGCATCAAAGGCCAAAGGATGATTTCAGGCGAATGCCTTGACTATTGTGCATTTAAACATCATAAGTCCACTATATGGGTTTGCGATGTTACTTCTGTCATCAAGTTGAACCGGATCCCAAAGGGGTGCAGTGTCATGGTCCCTGCTCCAAATGACTACGACGCTCATCCTCCTCAAGGCTTCATAGCCATTAGTATCTCACACCTCACCGCAGGATTAAGATTCCCCATTCATCCTTTCATCATTGATTTTTTAAATAAAATAAAGCTTAGCCCATTTCAGCTAATGCCTAACTCATACACTTCTTTGATTTTGTTGACCCTTATTCACAATGTCAATGGCCTTCCTCCACTGTCATCCAAAACCCTCTACTACTTATACGACCTTAGGTGTGCGAACTCTAAGGACAAGCTTCATTACCTTTCAACAAGGCGGATGCCCCACAAGGAAATCCTCCTACAGGGGGATGTGAAGGGGAAGTCCAATGCGAGACGTTATAAGTTTCATTGGTTTTACATTTAGTGCCCTTCGTTGAAATATCTTAAAAATTTTGATTTTGTGCTTGTTGTGGGTAAGTGGGCTGGCAATAGATGAATTCGTTTACTTCTTTTATATCTGTCCTAGATTGTGACTTCTTGTTCTGAATTCTGACCTCTTGTTCAACTTTTACAGATGGGATTGGTAGACAGCCAGTGCTCGGGGCCAATGAGTTGGGGGTTCTAGATCAGTTTGCTTCATTTGAGAATCTTTAGAATGACTTCAAGTTTGATAAGGGCATTCTATGCTTCCATAAACTTGCCCCACCAGTAAACATAGTTGTCATAAGGGAGATTGGGATTCGCCAATTGACAGAGGTTCAACCAGCAAATTTTGATGACTATGACAAAACTATGGACTTGATTCTTAGAATGCCTCCGTCAGATAGCAAAGATGAGGCTCCTTCAAGTGGTGAAGTTGTCTCAACCCAGATAAATACGGATCAGCCCCCAGCCCTCGATGCAAGACATGCCTCTGAAGCTCTAACGGTTACTAAGGATGAATCAATTTTGGCTATCTCAGAGCAACCAACTACTACTATTGATGTCTCTCTTCTGGATCCAACTTCCTCGCCATGTTCTGAAGAGGTGGAGGCAAGCAGAATTGTCGATCCTTCCAGGCCCTCCTGTCCTCCTCAAAAGAAATGGAGGATTGCCAAGGGGAAGAAGAAGGTGACCTCTCAAAACTCGTCAAGAGTCAACCTCACAAAGCCGTTGGCTAAGCCCGGCTCCAAAATAGAGATGCATGCTCGAACTCTTATTGAAAACTTCAGCACAATTTTAGGCAATGATAGCAAGATCAATACACTAGAGAGTGAGGAACTCTCCCTTGGGAGGCTGGCGGGATACGTGACTCGGTAAGGTTTAACGATAAGTGTCTTTTCTCACCTTAGCCATTTCATTTGTTGTTAAGTCTGACCTTGTTGCTTGTTTCTGCAAAATGTGTTGTCATTGATGAAGATTGTTGCAATGTGTGAGGATTGGGACAGAGAGAAATCGATTCTCATGGACGAGCTGGGGGCCCAGCAAGCTAAGGTGTAGGGACTTGGGGAGAAAATAAAGGAGTTGGAGGCTGCATTATCTCATGAGGTGAAGCATCATGAGGATATGAAGGTGAGCTTCGACCTTACCACCAATGATCTTAACAAGGCAAAGATAGAGCTGTATAAGGCCCAATCACAGCTGCGGGAAATGAACAGGGTAGCAAATACGACCGAAGGGATGATAAAAGCTGTAGAGCAGTGGGCTAAGGCTTCTGCTGAAGAAGTAGTGACGCTAAAGGAAAAGTTGTAGCTTGTTAAGAAGAAAGTGGCAAAGGTTGAAGCCGAGATGTCCTCACATGTGGCAGAGACCACTATAGATATAAGGAGGATAACTCTTGCTTCATTCTTTTATACTGTGTGGGAAAAATATTCTGATCTAGACTACTCCTTTTATTGTCCCCAAGCTATCGAGGCAGTAGAACAATGGAAAGCTCAAGCTGCAAGGAAGGATCTTGGTACTGAAGTCAGTGTCCCTTTTACCAGAGTCATGATCTAGGGAGAAGGTAGTTCCTAAGCTGCTGATGCTATTCCTGCGCATGTTACTCATGACGTTCCGATTACTAGTCCTTAGCACGTTGAAGGCTCAGCCCTTGGGGCCCCATCCTCTTAGAGAAACAATTATATAACTTTTTCTCTTTTTAGGGGTAAGGAGCACTGCAAAGCAGTCACATTAAGGAGTGGAAAGGAGTTAGAATAGTCCACTGCACGTCCAAAACATCAAAAAAAGCCCACTTCATTTCAACATGAAGAAGAGAAAGAAGCTGGAATAACAAAGATGGAAACAAAGAAATCTGATGCTACCTAGTATGCTATAGCATCGACATAGCAAAGTAGAGCAAAACCAAAAAATGATAGACCGTTGATGTGCAACAAACTGTTGTACGTTTTAAAATAGCCGCAAGCACACGGTGTAGTTGTAATAAAGAATCGGTGAGTACGGGTTGATTCCTCAGGGAAGTTTTATTTCTTTTTAATTACCAAAATCTTTGCAGTTCAACTATCCAGACAGATTGATGAGTAAAAGGAGT
>JANHAO010018826.1:0-13446 GCA_026873985.1 Saraca asoca
TTTTATTTTATACACATAAAAATTCAAAGAATTACATGAATGCTTGTGCTTACTAATTTTTACAAATAATGGGGTGCCTTATTGAAAATAACGGCAAAGATGGTCAGTGTTCCAAGCTCAGGGAAATTCTATCCCTTCCATATCCGCCAAATGATAAGCTCTATTGCTAATAACTCTTTTAAAAAGGTATGGGCCCTCCCAGTTTGGACCCAAGGTTCCTTCACCAGCTTTATGCACTCCCAGAAGAATGAGGCATAAAATGAGATCACTAGGTTTATAGCTTCGAGCTGGCACCTTTCAATTGTAATACATCACCACGTGCTATTGGTAGGTCGTGATCCTGAGGTTGGCTTTTTCCCTCATTTCCTTTGTGAGATCTTGGTTCATGGTAAGCAGTTGATTATTATCTTCAGGGTTAAAGGTAATACTTCATTAAGATGTTATTCCCAGTTCCACAGGAATCATTGCTTCACACTTGTATACCATCGAGAAAGGGGTTTCTCTCGTGGCATTGCACACTATGGTTCAGTAAGCCTGCAGTACCTTAGGTAGCTCATCCACCCATACTCCTTTCTTGGCCTCTAACTTTGTTTCAAGATTCACTTAATAATCTTGTTGACAGCTTCAGCTTGCCCATTGGGTTGTGGTTGATCTATGAAAAGAAGCTTTTTGTGATTTTTAGGTTAATGCAAAATTGGATAAATTGCTCGCTATTGAATTGGGTCCTGTTATTGGTCACGATCTACTGAGGGATTCCAAACTGGTAAATAATATTGCATCACACGAATCTTTCGATCTCTGCATACGAGATTTCAATAAGCTCTTTTGCCTCTGCCCACTTGGTGAAGTAGTCTATGGCTAGTACTACATGTTTGCAATTGCCACAGGCCATTGGAAGTGGTCCAATTAGGTCCATGCCCTAAATCATAAAGGGCCACGGACTGATAATCTGCCATAAGTAGGCTAGTAGAGCTCACGGGACCTTCGTAAACTTTTGACACTTATTGCACTTTTTGATGAGGTTAGTAGAATCTTGCTTCATTGTGGGCTAGTAGAACCCTTGTTAGAGGGCTTTTTAGGCCAAAGATAGCTACCTAGCGTGGTTTCTACAATGGCTTACATGGATCTCCTTAGGTATGTTATCACAGTCACTGCCATCAATGCATCTTAAGAGTGGGGCCGTAAACCCTCTTTTATACAACATGTAATCGTAGATGCAATATCTAACTGCCTAGCTTGCAATTATCACGCCTCGAGCTTGTCATCCAGAAGCTTGCCATCTTGTAAATAATCTAGAATTAGGTTCATCCAAGATCCTGGTGCCTTGACAATTGTCATTACAATATCATTTTGCTCAATACATAGGGATGAAAGGGTTTCAACTAGGAGTACCCCCAAGAAGTCAACATCTTTGGTTATAGCCAATCAAGCTAAAGCATTAACATGTGCATTCTAAGCTCATGATATTTGGCTTACTTCGTATTGTTGGAAGGAATTTAATAACTCTTAGAATTTTTGGAGATATTTAGTCATCTTCAACCCCTGGGTTTGGTATTCACGTCTTACATGGTAGACTATGAGCTGTGAATCATTGAAGATCTTTAACTTTTTAGCTCGCACTTCCTTGGCCAATTACAACCTAGCTAGCAGTGCCTTGTACTCGACCTTATTGTTGGTAGTGTGGAAATCAAACTTAAAGGCACAGAGAATCTTATATCCCTTTGCGTTAATGAGGTGCACTCCTACTCTGACCTTTTGATTGCTTGACAACCCATCCACGTACATCTCCAACCACGAGACTTTTAAAGTTTCTACCTCTTCTTATATGGGCCCCGTGAATTCCATGATAAAGTTAGCCAGAGCTTGCCCCTTAATCATCGGCCTAGGTTTATACTCGGTGTCAAACTGGGCAAGCTTAATCATCCATTGTAGCAACCGGCTTGAAGCATTTGTCTTTTACAAGACTTGCTTAAGCGAAAATTGGGTGAGAACTTTTATGCTATGGGCTTCAAAGTAGGGTCACAACTTCCTTGACATAATAACTAGGTAGTAGGTGAGTTTCTCCATTAGCAAGTACCTCATCTCAGCATCCAATAGTCACTTGCTCATGCACGATAAAGTCAGCTGAGCCTGCCCCCTAATCACTGGCCTAGGTTTATACTTGATGTCAAACTGGGAAAGCTTAATCGCCCATTTGAGCAACCAGCCTGAAGCATTTGTCTTTTGCAAGACTTGCCTAAGTGAAAACTGGGTGAGAACCTTTATGCTATGGGCTTGAAAGTAGGGTTACAAATTCCTTGACATAATAACTAAGCAGTAGGCGAGTTTCTCCATTGGCAAGTACCTCATCTCAGCATCCAACAGTCGCTTGCTCACGTAATAAATAGAGAGCTGAGCCCCTTCCTTTTCTTGCTTTACGGATATGCTAAGGACATGTTAGGACACATCTAAGTATATGATTAGCTTGTTGCCTTCTTTCGGTTTAGATAAGAGAAGAGCTCGTCTGAGATACCGTTTGAGTTCTTGGAAGGTAACCTCACATTCTTGTATCCATTCAAACTTCTTCACCTTTTTTAGGATATTAAAGAATGAGACACATTTATCTGTTGCCTTCGAGATAAATCTATTGAGCACTATGACTTGGCCATTCAAGCTTTGTACATCTTTGGCTCCAGTGGGGATTGCATGTTGAGGAGAGCTTTAATCTTTTCTGGCTTGCTTCGATCCCTTTACTAATAAAGCCAAGGAACTTTCCTAAGGCAACTCCAAATGCACACTTGAGCAGGTTCAACTTCATTTGATGCCTCCTCAGGATCCGGAACATTTCATCCAGATCACGAACATGGTTGACAAGCTATTTGGACTTCACCAACATGTCGTCTACATACACCTCCATTGTTTTGTCGATTTGGTCTCTAAACTTCATGTTTACGAATCGCTAGTGTTGACACCAAAATTTGGTGAATAGGTTTGTGTCCAATATCATCCCAGACTACAAGTTGAATATGGAAGAAAGTAGAAAAGAAAGATACTGAAAGAGAAGAAAGATAGCAAACACCAGGAGTTTTATCATGGTTTGGCTAAAGTCAAGTTAGTCCCTACATCTATGCTGATTTTGATTATCGACTAACGGTTGTTTTTCTCTATATGATTACAATGGCAATGCTTTCTTACTATGTACAGTGCTCTCTTTGTGTTCTGGCAGAGTTTCTGCATGCAAATTCCTCTCCCTTTATTACAATGACCGTCCCTTCCTATTTATAGAAGGAGAAAGGGTTACAAATGTAATTTTACAAGTAGCAGAATGATTATTTTCATCGTATCAAGCATTTAATGCTTAGTGTTAGGTAATTAATACTGGGCAAATCATTGTCAGACTGCTAGGGGGTTGATGTGTTGATTTGGAAGCTGAGTTATTAGTTAGAGATGTGTGCCCTTGACTGCTGACTAGACCCCGTACAAGCATCTAGTTCACTAACCTCCCTACCTGGCATTGTGCTGGTGGATGAGCTGAAGGCTTAGCTGACCTCGCTGTCCTCACTTGGTTGTTCTCCTTGAGGACAGCTAGAATGGTAGTCCTCCCATTAATGAGTTGGAGGCCTTCTCAGCGAGCTGCGCTTCCTGTTATGAAGTCATTTAGTGCTTTCAACTCACGCTCAATGGCTTGGCATCCTCACTGAGCAATCTTGATGCTTAATTTGGGCCTTCACCTAGTTGGCTATGCCTCTTACTAGACTTCAGTTGGCCCAAACCATACAATCTAGAAAATACCCATAACATAAGCCCCCTAACTCTCAGCTTGCTTTGCGGACTAAGAGTTGCAATTAGTAATTAAAGTATTCATCTGTAGTCTATAGGATGGACAAGTCTTCATGTTCAGACTGTCGTCTTGTCTTTTTTGTCTTTCAGACTTTCATTTCCCTTACTTTAGGCCATACTCCTCACTGTGCTTAATTTTCAACCAATGGTGTGGTGATCTAGAATAGCCAAATGTCCTCTGGATTGTTTGATGACCCCGGATTGGTCTATAAAAGCCTATGACGTTCCTCTTGCTTCTTTATATGGCTACTTGATGGATGCTTTAGTTAAGCCCCCTATGCTTCAAGCAGCTTGGTTTTTGGTAGAGCTCTTTGAGGCATATATAGTCTATTGCGGAGGTATTGGAGGCATGAATGGCCTGTTGCACGTGGCTTCCCTGCATAACTCTTCTTGCTAGCTTTTGGGAAGTTTTATACAGATCTTGGATTACTTCCTCATGGCTTTTCCATGAAATTTAGCCTTACCAGCCAGACTCCTAATTCCTTTTTGAATTGCTTTAGGTTTAAGTTAGGAAACAAATTGTTGGCTGAGGAGGGCTATAAGTAGGAGCAACTATGTTTGGTGGCATTTCATCTGATGGGAGTTTATGTTCCAGAGGCTGGCTCTCTCTTCCCTTATGGAGTTAATAGCTTTAGGCTTTTGCTTTATTCTTGTCTATTAGACCTTCTGATGTAAACCAGCCTCATTGAAGGAGGCCTTTTAATAAAACTTCAAGCATTATGTTTATATCTTTCTATGATTTTACAAAGGTTAGCCATATTGCCATCGGTAACCAATCGAACTGTCAGTATAACAGACTTATAAAGATGAAAGATATAAACATAATGCTTGATAATTGTTATATAGAGTATTCAATGGATTAATCGACCCTAGTTATTAAAAGTAAAATTCACGTCAATAGGCATAAGCCAATAAGTTTCAACTTAAAGGATATGTGCCATATGCATGATCAGTCAGTCGTGTCGGCTTCCTTTAATCCACAAAAAACACGAGCATTAGAGTGGCTTTGAGGTCAAGTTTAAATAGTAGGGTGCTCGAGCATCATCGCCATCATGAGACTGAGTTTCCATGCAGGCTACGTATACATATCAGTTCGAGCAAGAGTTCGATGCTCGTGGCACTTCTTGTATGTGACTCACACAAGAGTTTGGTACGTGGCTAGCACTTCTTAAACGCGAGGTCTCAAAATGGTCTATGCAAGAGTTTGGTGCTCGTGGCACTTCTTGGACGTGAGGTCTTGAAATTGTCCATGCAAGATTTTTGTGCGTAGAGCACTTCTTGGACATGGCACATGCAAGATTTTGGTGCATGACTAGCACTTATTGGATGCGAGGTCTTGAAATTGTCCACGCAAGATTTTTGTATGTAGAGCACTTCTTGGACTCGTTTGTCTCATCTATGGCTCTTCGATTCCCAATGACAGTTGGCAATAATTACTCCTAATTTTGGTATGCGTGTATTGTGTCATCATGAGCTAGCCATTGGCTTTCCTCAAGCCATTGGATCGTAGGTAACTTACAAACCCTTAGATCCGATGGTGGGATTGCATGCTTTTATAAACCAAAGGGGCTTTTTCTCTCCCTCTCAATTGCCATTCAAAATCTTCAAAGTTCCGATCTCTTCCTGCTTGTTTGCTTTTTCAATTTTCATGACAGCCCCTCCGCTGCCCATTTCTACCTATTTTGGTTTGATTTTTTGATTGTTACTTAAGCTTTTTTCATCAGAGACTGTTGCTGCAAATTGCTCTAAACCTTCTGTCCCTATAGATCACAATACGTCTCCTTTTGCCTTACACTTTTCTTTATTTTCCTCTTTTGTAAGCAGTAGGAGACTTGATTGCCATTGGCTGAGGGAAGATAGTGCTAATAGGTAGATCTTGCTTAGATGTTTTGGTTTGTTTGAAATAGAATGGTTGGTCTACTGGTAGACCTTAGGGTTTTTAGACATTATCTTTAGCCTATCGGGATTCTATGGTCCAGTCGTTGCATCCCCTCTACTTGCCAAAGTCTGGGCTATTGATGTAGTGACTTGGGGTATGCATGGCCAGCAGTGTAGAAGTGTTGTTAGTCCTAGCCTTTGGTACAGTTTACTCGTAGTGACCTGACTTATTTTTTTATTTGTGTAGATGGGAGTAGGTCATGCACGTCGCTGTCATCTAATTAAGGATGAGGGTGATAAACCAGATTCATCCCAAAGCGCGGGAGTCGTGCGATATACTGATGAAGCGACCTCAAGTGGGAGGGAGGTCACTATGGACTTTAGTGCTCATTCGGACCATACCAGAGGTTGAGGAACCACTACAAACTAGCGTCTCGACTATTAGGTATTCAAGCTACATACCTCAATCATGTGTCTTTGCGACATTTAGTCCACAATCCGATCATGCCGGATCCCTAAAGGGTGTAGTGCCATGGTTCCTGCTCCAAATGACTATGCTCCCCATCTGCCTCGGGGCTTCGTCGCTATCGATCTTCTGTACCTCACAGTGGGACTCAGATTTCCAATACAGCTCTTCATTATTAACTTTTTAAATAAAATAAAACTTAGTCCATCCAGCTCACACCAAGCTCCTACACTTCACTCATCTCGCTAACCTTAATCCATTTGGGCAACAGCCACCCACCACTATCGCTTGAAATCTTGTGTTACCTGTATGACCTTAGGTGTACAAGCTCGTCAAATGGACTTAACTACCTCTCAGCTCAGCAGACACAATACAAGAGGATCTTGCCAAAGGGTGATGCCAAGGGGAAGTCCAACATGGGGCGTTACAAATCTCGCTAGTTCTACATTCATGGCCCTCATTGCACTACTTTAAAAACTTTGAATTTGTTCTCATTCTGGGTAGGTAGATTGGGAGTGAGTAAGCTTAGTGGTTCTTTGATTTTTGTTCTTAATTCTAACCTTTGTTTGATTTTGCAGATGGGACCGGTAAGAGGCCAATGTTACGAGCTGAGGAGTTAGAGATCTTGGACCAGTTCATGACGTTCAAGGATCTCAAGAATGATTTCTGGTTCAATGAGAGTCTCCTTTGCTATTACAAGCTCACCTTGGCCAAAGACACCAAGCTCACAAGGGAGATAGGGATTTACCAAGCAACAGAGGTTAGGCCCCTCAATTTTGATGATTACAACAAAATAATGGAGCTCATTCTTAGGATTTCGCCTTTGGAGGATGAGGGAGAGGCCCCTTCGCCCCCCGGAGATCGATTCAAGTCCAGTCGTTATGGACTAGCTTTTAACCCTTGAGGTCAATGCAACCCTAGTTATTACTGACCAGTTAACAGCTTTAGTCGTAATCCCCTCGCAAGGTCTGGCCTCAACATTGCGACCTGAAGAAGTGGTTGCAACTAATATCGCTACCCCTTCTAGTTCTCCCCCTAAGAAGTGGAAGGTTGATAAGGGGAAGAAGAAGGTGGCTTCTTGTAAGAGTGCTACGCTGGAGGTTGAGGCTGTGGCACCACTGGCTAAGCCTAGCTCTAAAGTAGAGAAGTATGCTCAGACCCTCATTGACAGCATGGGTACAATCTTGGGATCTAGCAGTAGGATCGGGGTATTGGATGCTAAAGAGTTCTCTATCGGGAGGCTGGTGGGATACGTAGCTTGTCACAGCTTGGTGGTAAATATTGCTTCTTACCTCGGCCATCCTATTTATTTTGTAGTCTAACCTTACTGTTTGTTCTCACAAAGTTTATTGATGTTAATGAAGATTGATGAGGCACTCCAAGGCCAGGATGACGAGAAATTCAGTGTCATGGATGAGTTGGTAGTCTTGATAGCTGAGGCCCTGGAGCTAAGGGAGAAGGTCAAGGAAATAGAAGCTACTCTGTCTCGTGAGATAGCGCATTGTGAGGCCATTGTGCTGAATCTTGGCCTCACAAGCAGCAATCTAAATAAGGCTAAGATAGAGTTGGATGACGCTCAGTTGCAAGCATGGCTAACGATGAAAGTGGCCAAGGTTGCTGAGTAAAAGGTAAGATTCACAAGCAGCAAGCCAAGGCTGCCGCTGAGGAGTTGGGGGTATTGAAAAAGGAAGTTGAGCTTGCTAAGGAGGAAATAGCCAAAGTTAGAGTAGAGACATCTTCGCTGGTAGTGGAAATGGCCAGGGAAATAAGGACCAAGACTTGTGCTACTTTTTTCTATACTTTATGGGATGAACATCCTGAGCTAGACTTCTCTTTCTTTAGCCCGCAAGCTCTAGAGGCTATAGATCGCTACAAGAGGAAAGCTGCTAATACTAGCCCCTCGATGAGGGGATAGAGTGCTAAGATCGAAGCCTCTCCCGCGGAAGTTATTGTTCAAGGAGAAAGTGGCACGCAAGTCATTGATGGTACTCCAACAACTGATGTTCTTGATGCCCTAGCTTTTGATCCCCAATCTGGTGGAGACTTGGCTCTTGAAGCTCCAGTCTCTTAAAATATGAGCTTTGTAATTTTGATTTTCTTTTCTAAGCTTTATGACAAACTTTGCGAATTATTTGTATGGAATGATCTCATTGTGATGAAAGCTAAACACATCTTTCTTCATTTCTTTCATGTTTGAATATGCGTTACTATTTGTTTATGCTATATCAACTATTTCTATATTGCATAACATGCTACTTCGCATAGAATTCCTCACGAATCTTATTCCATAAAAAATTCAAAGAATTACATAATCATTTACAATAGACCAACTCTTATACGTTGGGACACTTATTGATAATAGCAATGATGGTGCTTGGCGTTCCCAGCTCAGGGGAACTTTACCCCATTCACGTTCGCTAGATGGTAGGCTCCATCACCTACGATCCTTTTAATAAGGTAAGGACCTTCCTAATTTGGCCCTAGGGTCCCCTAACTGGGTTGGTGTGCTCCAAGAAGAACAAGACATAGAACGAGGTCACTGGGCTTGAATTTTTGAGTTCGCACTCCGTGATTGTAATGTCTTGCAACGTGTTATTGGTAGATAGCAATCCAAAGGCTAGCTCTCTCTCTTGCTTCTTCCACAAGGTCTAGGTTCATAGAGAGCAATTGATCATTGTACTCCAGGTTGAAAGTGATTCTTTACTATGTTGTGACCTCCAGCTCTATTGGAATCATTGCTTCACATCCGTATACCATCAAGAAGGGAGTCTCCCTTGTAAAGTTGCAAGGTATGGTCCTGTATGCCCAGAGTACCTTTTGTAATTCATTTGCCCAGGCTCCCTTTTTAACTTCTAACTTGGTCTTCAAGATCTACTTGATGATCTTATTAATAGCTTCTACTTACCCGTTGGCTTACGGATGGTCTATGGCTATGAAGCTCTTAGTAATTTTGAGGTTGTCATAGTACTTTAAGAACTATTTGCTAGTAAATTGAGTCCCATTATCAGTCACAATCTATTAAGGGACTCCAAACCTACAAATAATATTGTTCCAAATTAACTTTTCGACCTTGGAAGATGAGATTTCAGTGAGTTCCTTCACCTCCGCCCACTAGGTGAAGTAGTCCATGGCTACTATCACATGTTTACAATTTCCTCAAGCCTTAGGAAGTGGTTCGATCAAGTCCATTCCCCAGATCGTGAGTGGCCATGGACTGGTCATTTGTCTCAGGTAGGCTGGCAGAGCTCATGTCACCTTCACGAACCTTTGGCACTTATCATATCTTTTAACAAGGTCTATAGCATCCTGCTTCATTGTCGGCCAGTAGAACCCTTGTCGAAGAGCTTTTTATGCCAAGGATAACCCCCTAGCATGGTTTTTGCAATGGCTTGCATGAATCTCCTTCAGGACAGTATTGCAGTCCTTGCCATCTATACATCTTAGAAGCAAGATTATAAACCCTCTCTTGTACAGTTCATCACAGATGCAATATCTGGCTGCTAGCTCACAAACGTTGCACCTCAGGCTTATCCTCTAATAATTTATCATTCTGCAAGTAGTTCAGGAACAAATTCATTTAGGAGTTTGGCACTCTGGCAATTGCCATTATAACATCTTGCTACTCAATACTTGGGGATGAGAATAGCTCTATCGGGATTGTTACTAAGAGATCAACATCTTCAGTAGTGGACAGGCAAGCCAAGGTATCGATGTGCACATTTTGAGCTCGCAATATTTGATTGATCTCATATTACTGGAAGGAACTTAATGATTCTTGGACATTTTAGAGATAGCTCATCATCTTCGACCCTCAAGCTTGGTAATCACCTTTTACCTGGCAGATAATAAGCTGTGAGTCACTGAAAATCTTCAATTTTTCGGCTCATACCTCCTTGGCCAATTGCAATCCTACCAACAACACCTCATACTTAGCTTCGTTGTTAGTGGCATAGAAGCCAAATCTTAAAGCACAAAAAACTTTATGTCCTTTCGAACTGATGAGTAGCACCCCTGCTCCAGCCTTTTGGTCACTTGATGACTCATCAACATATAATTCCCACCATAGGGCCTTAAGAACCTTCAGCTCCTCTTGTATGGGTCCTGTAAATTCTGTAATGAAGTCAGCTAGTGCTTACCCTTTGATGGCTGATCTAGGCTTATATTCGATATCGAATTGGGTGAGCTCAATCGCCCATTTAAGTAGCCATCTTGAGGCATCTGTCTTCTACAAGACTTGTCTTAGTGGGAATTGTGTGAGGAGCCTTATGCTATAGGCTTGGAAGTACGATCGTAGCTTTCTCAAGGCAATAACCAGGTAGTAGATGAACTTTTCCATGGGTGAATATCTCGTTTCAGTATCCAAAAGTCTCTTGCTTACATAATAAATAAGGAGTTGAGTTCCTTCCACTTCTCGTGTTAGGGCTGCGCTTAAGGCATGTTGGGATACCCCTAGGTATACAATTAATTTCTTACCCTCTTTTAGTTTAAACAAGAGAGGAGCTCGCCTAAGGTATAATTTCAACTCCTAGAAAGTGACCTCACACTCTAGGGTCCATTCGTACCTCTTCTTTTGAGAACATCGAAGAAGGGGACGCATTTATCCGTTACCTTTGAGATAAATCTTCTAAGCACAACGATTTGGCCATTCAAACTTTAAACATCTTTAGGACTTGTGGGGGATCGCATGTCAAGGAGTGCTTTAATTTTCTCTGGATTCACTCCAATCCCTTTATTATTGACCATAAAATTGAGGAATTTACTCGAGGCAACTTCGAATGCACATTTGTTCAGGTTCAACTTCATCCGATACCTCCTCAGCGTTTGGCACATCTCTTCCAGGTTGTGGATGTCATCGACGAGCCGTTTTGACTTCACCAGCATGTTGTTAATGTATACCTCCATTGTTTTGCTAATTTGTTCTCGAAATATCATATTTACTAATTGTTGGTAGGTAGCCCCTATATTTTTTAGCCGAAAAGGCATCATTTTATAGCAATATAACTCGTGATTAGTAATAAACAAGGTATGTTCTTCATCCTATGTGGCCATTGGGATTTGATTATACCCTGAATAGGCATCCATGAAGTTGAGGAGCTCATGCCCCACTATCGCATCTACAAGTTGGTCAATCCTTGATAAGGGAAACTATCTTTTGGGCACACCTTGTTAAGGTCAGTGAAATCAATATAGGTCCTCCATTTCCCATTCTTTTTCTTCACAAGGATAGGATTGGCCACCCAAGTGGGGTAATGTGCTTCTCAAATGAAAATGTTCACCAAAAGCCTATCCATCTCTTCTTTTAGCACTGCATAACGTTCAGCCATCATCGGCCTTCTCTTTTGGCAAATCGGCTTGACCCAGGAGTCAATATTGAGTTTGTGTGACATTACACTCGGATTGATACCCACCATGTCTTCATTGTTCCAAGCAAAGATGTCCAAGTTTGCCTTGAGAAATTTCCTTAGTTGCATTTTCACATTGGGTGATAAGCACTTCCCCAACTTAAGGCATCTTTCTTTATTTGCTTCGTTGACATGCATGTCCTTGAGCTCTTCAACGGGTCTAGTGGCTCTCTTGGCATCCACCTCATGAGGGTTGAGATCGTGGCTAACTCCTTTTATGCTCATTGCCCGAGCTTCTTGCCCAGACACTATATACACCTTTTTCCCTTGGACTTTGAGTTTAACTGCATCCTCATAGCAATGCTGGGCTACTTGCTACTCCCCTCGCATGCACTTGACTCTATTCGAGGTTGGGAACTTAATGATTAGCATCCTAGTTGATGTCATCATATTGAAATCATTCATGGCGGGTCACCCTAGCACCACATTATAGGCCAAGGGGTAATCTATGATTAGGAAGTCCACCATGACAATCGCATGTTGGTCAAGGTCACCCAGGGTGAACGAGAGTCTGATTTGTCCCACCGAGATTATTCCATCTCCCGTGAAACTGTAAAGAGGCTCAAGGGAAGGATTCAGTTGACTTGTGCCTATGTCCATCTGGTCGAAGCATCCTTTATACATCACATTAACAGAGCTTCTGGTATCAACCATCATCCTCCTTACTTCAGCATTGCCAATCTTCACTCGAATGACAATCACATCATTGTAGGGATAATGAATTCCTTACACATCTTCCTCCATGAATGAGATGCTATCCGAGCCTACATTAGTCTTCTTAGCGAGTCTATCACCTTTCACATGACTCGTAAGAAGAACACGGCCTGCCAATAACAAAATATTTCACTCATATATTTGTCCTCTCACTTAGTATTTTAAGGTCCAAAATTGGCTTACTTCAGCTGTGTTAGTGTGCATTTATGATTTTGTTTCAATTGGATACATTTTATGAAATTCTGTAGTTTTTGGCCATTTTGAGTAGTTTATGTAATATAGTCATAACTTGATCTACACTTGTCCAATTGATGTGATTCTTATCTTGTAGGAAAGCTAAGACATGGCTCTACAACGTTCATGAAGACCTCCAAGGATGAATTAGGCAAATGGCTATCTAAAATTATAGTTGAAGCCAAGACCAGAATATTGTCTCTGGCAGCCTGACCTTTGTGCATTCAATTGATCATATCTGAAGTTATACAAGTCCAAATAAGGTGAAACTAAGCCCAATTGGAAGCTGAGACATAAGGCCACATTTCCTATGGAGACTTCCTAAGCTGAAAACATCATTATAGGCATGCAAAATAAGCTACAAAAAAGAGATAGAAATGCTATGAAATGGGCCTTTGCAAAATTGGTGTTTTGAGGCCCCAATTATCATGGATCTAAAGCCCAGTGCACCATCTCTCACACCAACCAGTTGGAGGACAAAAAGTCAGAAGAACAGCCAAAGAAGCAGCCTACAAAATGCACCACACACAATGGCAAGGTTGTAGACTACACTAGCCGTCATTACCTATCCACCTACTTGTAACTAGCTTTTCCTTTTACTCGGGAAAACTCCTTTTTGTTAGAGTCTTTTGGCTTCAATTTTGTAAATAGTTTTTAGGATAGTTTTAGCTTAGTTTCTCTGGTGCAGAGAGCAAGCTTTTGCTCTTCTTTTTCTTTGCATTTTCGTGCCTCCATGGAAGGCTAAGCTATAATCAGCCCAAGGGCTGCAACTTGAAAGATTAATACTGAGATCCTGGTATTTATTTCTGCATTCTAATTGCTGGCCTTTTCTCTTCCTTTCCTCTTTATTTTATTGTGATATTTGAGTTGAATGGATCCATTTGATTTAGATATTAATATGGTTATTGAGATCTTGATAATCACCTTTAGAAA
>JANHAO010018827.1:0-13443 GCA_026873985.1 Saraca asoca
TTTTTGTAAAAATATTTAAGCCATCCTCTATTTCTTTGGTGAGAATGACACAAATGCAGTTTTACATTTCCAATATGGCAATACTAACATGATAATGCCAATCTTGTAGAAAAGAAACAAGGACCATAAATTAAGAATGGCTGTTATGAATTATGATATTAATACGTACAAGCTGATGTGGGAAATTATTTATTATCCAAAAACCCTTTTTTTCCCTTCCGGCCATTAATTTTCTTATATGAATAAAATGTTTAGGCCTTTTCCTTATATATTGGTTGAGCTGATTTTGTTTCATAGAATTTTTAGGGTGCATTGTAGCTAGAATGCTCCAAGACAAGGGAAATTTTTTACAATAATTGCATTTGATATTCGTTCCTTATACAATAAATTTTACTAGATGTTGTGGCTACAATGAATTTTAAAATTTTACAAATCAAACTAAATTTAATAAGACACTCCTTGAGAATTTCCTGTGACTACATTAAAATACCAAACAAAATTATTATTTTTAAATTTATTTATTTGGTTAAAAAAATATTTTTGGTATAAAAATTTCTTATTTATTTTTAATTATAATTTAAAATTTTCAAAAATAAACATATTTTATTTATTAAATATTTTCAAAAATAAAAATATGATTGTTTACTGTGATTTTTTTAGTTCCTTGTACTGTTTTCTTGAATTAGGTAGTATATAAAACAAAAAAGTAATTAATTTTTTTTTATTTCCAACGGACACTGACCCATTGGAATATTTTTCAAACTATTAAAAAATTAAAAAAATAAAATAATTTTATCTTCCAATGGATATTCCAATGGACGGAATCTGTGAGAATATAATTCCAATGAACTTACCCATTGGAATATCCTTAGGAGTGGATAAAAATAAACAAAATAAAATAAAACTAAATTGCTACTCCAACAGATTTTTCAATGGATTATGTTCGTTAGAATTATATTCCAATGGGCATATCTGTTAGAAAATCCGTTGACATAACTTGTTAGACAAATTTTATGAATGGATATTCCAACGGACAATGTCTGTTGGAATTTCCATTGGAGTGAGAATCTGTTGGAATAAGACATTGGAATTGGCCATTCCAACGAGCGGTATTCCAACGGACCAATATCTGCTGGAATTTCCATTGCAATGGTCAATTCCAATAGAATTTAGTGAAATTCTAACAGATTTTGTCTACTGAAATTTCTTGAAATTCTTGTAGTGTAGTTCAAATATACTTATCATTTCTTCATTATTTGTAAACAAAATTGATTTAATTTCTAGTGGTTTTTTATATACATTTCAATGATATATAAAGGTATGTTTAGTTTTTGAAACATTTGTTTTCTGGCCAGCTTCTTTTTCTTTTTTCCTTTTAAATAGCCATATAGATCCTTCTTGGCATATTGAGAAAGGTTCAAGGGGTAATACCCTTATGAAGGAAATGACCTTTGTTTGTAGTAAAGGAGAGAACATGAATGTTGAATTCAATGCTAAGAGTCATGTTACTAGGATTGTGGGTTCAAAATATAAGAGTTATATTGAAATATTAGCACATACGAGAGTATCAATCAATATTGAGCATTGGAAACAAGTACCAAAAGACATTAAGGAGAACACTTGGCAGCATGTCTTAGTATATATTACCTATCTCCAATTTGTATTTAAGATATATATAACTAACTTTATAGAATAATTGTATGTATATAATTATAATCTATGTGTGTGTTGTCTTGTAGACCTCTTTTAATGTTGATGCGTGGAGCAGAAAAGAAGTCTTAAAGCTTGCAGGGAAATAGTGGAAAGACATTAAGAACTTATTAACAAAGGCTTACATCATCATCAAGAGGAAAGGTGATAAAAACCTCTTTGAAAAATTTAACTTCCTCAATCAACAAGTATGGGATGAATTTGTGAAACAACGCCAATTCAAGCATTTTTCAAGTAAATTTGGCCATCTTACCTTATATTTTTTTAACTATATATTATGAGTAATTTGACCATTTTATCAATTATATATTTTTTTTATCAATAAGGTACAAGTAAAGCCAACAAGGAGAGACAAGGCAAAAACAAATATAAATATAAGTTGTCTCATAGTGGATATGTGAAGTTTGAGAAAGTTTTGTTAAAAGAAAAGTTTGCAGTACAACTAACTTCCAATCAGTCTAATCCACAAGTTATTTCATTATCTCGACATGAATTGTGGAAAAGAGCCATGATCAGTACAAAAGGTGAATATACAACCGAAGAAAGCTAAATAATTGCTCAAAAAATTGTAAGTAATTTGCAAGTTTTAATTGTAATAAATATTTTTAAGTAATTATAAGTGTTGAGTTATAATAAATAATCTTACTTGTATATATGCCATAAGATTCTCTCACACAGCAATAGACTCAAGGAGATTTTATTCCATCTAAAAGGATGGACATATTAACAATTATGTTACGAACTGAAGAGCACCCCGGTTGTGTTAGTGGGGTTGAGGGAGGAGCAGGTCTCAAGGCCCATTTTGGAGGATTATCAAAGTACCTTTGAGGATCATTAGTTTTTGTGGAGGATTTTATAGCAAAGATTATTACTCGAGTGTTACAAAAGGTGGGAGAGGAGAAAACTATTCAATTGAGAGAGGAGAATTGGGTCGAGTGGGAAGAAATTTGGAAGATGTTTGCTTATATTAAGAAGATGGGCATGCAGTCACTCTTTGACTAGAGGGTAGAGATCCACCTTTCTCCCCTGCCTAGCAACGCGATAGCTAGTAGCCCTCTAGACCCTAACCTATTTACAGGGCTATTGAAGGTAAATAACTATTAGTAAAAGCTTAAATTTACTTTATTATGTAAATAGTTTCTAATATTTTTCATGAAAAATAACATTATAATTAACTTTTTCAATTTGATTTTTTTATTAATATAGGAAGGAGCTAAATGCCTTCTAGCTCTGGCACGTAAAGGATATATAGTGGCATATGGAAGGATTTTCCATAGCTGCACCCTTCATTGCCAACAATTTCTAGGTGAGCAATGAAAGGTCATCATTGACACCCCACTAGATTAGAGTGCAAAACTACTGGCACCAATAGATGAAGTAAGGACAATGGGCCAAGGGATTAAGACTTTCATTGCATGGTCAAAGAGTTTTATCACTTTAGCCATAGAGGTATCATTTTCTATCTAATAATTCATTATTTTTGAAAGACTATTTTTTTTATATTTCAAATATCTAAATTTCATAATTTAATGCATGTCAATTAGACTACAAAGGAAGCCATGAAGGTTGAGAGTAAGCAGACCAAAGAATTAATGATTTAACCAACTGATCAACTGACTTTGACCCAAGGGATGCCCTTTGTTGAGCCAAGGAAAATGTTATCTTTTATGGCTGAGAAGATGGCAAATGACATACTCATCTATGTTCATATGGATGTTAAAGACATTTATATGACCAAAGATAACATCATACAATTCTTAGCCACGAAAGAGAAAAATATATCTTGTGTAGAAGTTTTTGAAATGTGAGTTTACCTTTAACTTTTAATTCATATTCATTTTATATTATATAGCTCAAAGTGCTTTGATAATTTTTTCATTTATTTCCTTGTAAAGGCTTCTGTATTGTGACTATGTGACCAAAGGATAGATGCCATATTTCTATGTCTATAGTTACTTACACCAGTAGGCTCCAATAATGAAGAAAAGACAAAATACATCTTGGATGTCCTACAAAAAAAGAGGCATTGTGTATTTACACCATTTATCAAGTCGTGAGTATTTAATGTGATATTTGATATTTTGTTAATATAGGCATCAACTTGTTATTACTTATTTGATATTTTGGTATTTTAGGCATCACTAGATGCTTTGTGTGATATATCTCAAGTAAAATATTGTTTACTGGCTTGATCCCTTAGGGCATTTGGTTCACAAGAATATTAGAATCTTAGTTGACTCATGGGTTGTTTTGTAAGTTAAAATTTAGTTTTGAGATTTATATTATATATGATTTCCTTTATTAATATACTAGTTTGTTACATGAATATGATTCAACAGATGTGTTAAGACTTATTTTTACTTGGGCAGCAATATGAAAGAGGTTAAAATGCATCACCTTAAAAGTAACTTTTTATAATTGATTGAAATATTTATTTATATTTGATTTGTTATAGTACCCTTGTCAAAGAGGAAATATTGAGTGTGGATACTTTATATTAAGGTATATGAGTAACATAATCACTCAAATAAAGGAAGATTATTATGATCCACAAGAGGTATAATAGTTTGATTTGGATATTTGATATATGGATATGTGATTTGTTATATGTATATCTATTTTGCGATACTTTGGAGGTACCAGTTCTTACATTCAAGCTCAAATTGACTAACTTTGAAATCAGTGGGCTAAGTTTCTCCTATTTTATTGTGATAAAGACTAATAGGAAAGTTGTAATATCTATTTTGTAGTGGTAATGAATTATGTATAGTATTTGTTTTGATGTAGTATAAAGTTGTAATGAATTAGTAAATGTTTTGTTGTACTATAAAGTTGAAATGAATTAGTCTTTTTTTTAAAGAAAAAATTAGTTAAGATAAAAGACGTTGATTTTTTAATAGAAATCAACATTGTTAATGCTTTACATGTCGGTTGAAAGATAATAACCAACATCTAAAATGAAAATTATAACATATAAAATTATATGCCTATTTTTTAAGAAAAAATGACTAGTTAGAAAAAAGACATAAGTTTTTAATACATAACCGACGTCTAAAGTCTCCACTCATTTAAAATAGATTTATATATTATAAATTAATATATTAGAGATCCTTGTTTGTTAAACTCTTATTATTTTGCCTATTTTTATTTATGAACAAAATTTATTCTCTAAACCATTAATTTTTTATTTCAAATAAAATAATTCTATTTTACAAAGATTACAAAATATTTCAAGAATTAAATACTCTTAAATTGAACAAAGTAATTCAAGAATTAAAGCATTAATTTAATAGCAAAAATAATTTAGAAAATAGTTAGAATTTGAGCATTTTATTTGTGAATACTGTAATATATTATCTAAGGAAATAATAAAATGTACAAAAATAAATTCAAAATAAATGAGACATGTTGGCATTACCTGTGTTTTAAAAAATGCCTAGTTAATAAAAAGATGTCAGTTTGTTAACAGAAACTGACATCATTAAAGATTTGAACGTTAGTTTCTTACTAATAACTGATGTCCAAAATTAGATGTCCGTCTTTAAAAAAAGACTAAAGTCTCCATACATTTTAAATGAATTTATATATCATAGATTTAAATATATATATATATATGTATATATTACAGAATAATATATTAAAGATCTTTGTTTTTTAAAAAATTCTTATTGTTTTGCCTATTTTTATGTATGAAAAAAATATTATCTAACCATTAATTTTTTATTCCAAATAAAATAACTTCATTTTACAAAAACCATAGAATATTTCAAGAATTTAATAATATTAAATCAGACAAAATAATTCAATACTTTAAGCATTAATTTAATGGATAAAAATAATTTAGAAAATAATTAGCTTTTAAGTAATTTATTTGTAAAAATTGTAATATATTATTTAAGAAAATAAACATAGATAAAAATAGATTTAAAATAAATGAGACACGTTAGCTTGTATTTTAAAAAATGACTTGTTAGTTAAAAGATGTCAGTTTTTAATACAAACCGACGTCTCAAGTTTTAACATCGGGTTTTTTTTTAATAGAAATCAATGTTAAAAATCTCCACTCATTCTAAGATAAATGAGACGTGTTGGTAGGAATATAAAAATTAAGATGTACAAGTTGTCGCATATTTGATTGTCATTTTTACTCTCTTCTAGGTTTGATATTATAACTCTATCCCTCTCCATCTCTTGCATTTCGAAGGCACTCATACTCTCCTTCTCCCTTTCACTCTCACTCTTTCACTAACCACAAAAGCTTAGCTCACTTTCACTCTCCCTCTCTTGGTGATTTGAATCGATCTTCTTTGTCTCATTTCTATTTCTAGGTAACAATTGCTTTTCTTTTTAAATTTTATTAATAATTGATGTTGTGTGAATGAGATGAATTGTGTGCCTATTATGTTTAATTATATGCCCTAGTTGATTTTTAATTTTGGATCACAATTATATATTATGCAAAAAATTAAGTGTAGATTCAAACCATAACTTTGCAGTTTAAATAACAATTCGAATCGACCTAATTAAATTCACAATATTACTTTTAAACAAATTGAAGTATTTCTCAAATTATTTGTTGGCTTGTGTATTTGTTGAAATTTAGATTAGATAGTCATAGATCGTAAGTGGATATCTATTGATCAATTGAGTGAAGAATATACAAAATGGAGTTAAGGAGTTTATTAGATTTGCTATTAATCAATGTGCTACAAATAATAATGAACTGAGTAGGTGTCCTTGTGTGAGATATTGTTATATTAAGAGAACAGAAGTAGAGGAAGTAAAAGATCATTTATTTATTTATGGCATTGATAAAAGGTATACATAAGGGATATTGCACAATGAGAGTGAATTGTCTAGTATATCTAGTAGTTATCACTAGAAGGAAAGGTACTAAAACGATGAAATGGATATGGGTTTACTTGATCAATTGGAGGATATGGTGCATGATGCTATTGAAGATAATTTTGTTGAGCAGCCAAATATCCTTGAAAACTTGTTAAGTAATGTAGAAAAACCTTCGTATCTAAGTTGTACTAAATTTACAGGATTGTCTATTATGTTGAGATTGTTTAACTTGAAAGTGAAGAATGGATGAAGTGAGAAAAGCTTCACGGCCTTACTTGAAGTGTTGAAAGAGATGTTTTCAGAATGTAATGAATGTCTAGATAGCACTTATGAGGCTAAAAAAATATTATGCCCAATACGTATAGAGTATAAGAAGATACATGCTTGTCCTAATAATTATAATTATACCAAAAGGAGTACAAAAGTTTATACAAGTGTCCAAAATGTGGGGCATCATGTTACAAATTGAAGAAAAATGATGCCATGAAAAATAAAGGGCCCCTAGCTAAGGTGTTATATTATCTTCCAATAATATCAAGATTTAAAGGTCAAAATTGTAGGTAAAGGTACACTAGAGACTTGAGTGGTGAGCATCACTTGTGAAATGTATTTACAAGCACACCTTCATGTTTTGTATAATAGTGAAGAAGTGTAGTATTACTTAGATGAGTATATGAACCTTATAAGAGAACAAAATCATAGAAAGAATGAATTGTGGGTGCAAACTGAACACAAATGCTCATTCATCAATTAGTTCCATAATTATGTTTATTATCAATTGGTACAAACACCAAATGATGTTTCTAAAAGTATAAGATGGTTAGCCTATGGGCCACTTATGGAGGTCTTACTTGTCATGGATATGACATGACATCAATAAGTATTCCTTCTACACAAAGGGACATAATGATAGGAGCACTATACAAAATAGTAGGTTACTTTGGTGGCTTAGTCAATGCATGTTTCTAGTTTCAAAGATAAAAATCTTGTATATGTGAATATGTTATATTACAAGGCCACTGAAGACATGGGAGCTTGACTATATCAAATTCAAGGTGCTTGTTTTTTGATATAAATAGGTTGAGAATAATAATGGCACCTAAGTTGATGAGTTAGGATTCATGTTGGTAGATCTTAACAGGGAGAGTTATAAGGGAAAATTGTTCATAATGCCATCCTAAGCAAAATGGGTTTTTTATATCATAGACCCAATTAATAAGAAGTAGTTTTTAGTTTTGTAAGGGAAAAAACAGATTGCTAGTGATAGAGATGAATAAAAGATAAGTAATGATATTAAGGAGATCCCTTATTTCTCTTCAAGACTATTTTTAATGAATGATCAAGGGAACTTAGAGAAGTTCTATGTGCAAGATGATCATGGTGAAAGGATGTGAGTTAAAGATCGTCCTAGAGAAAAAAGTTAGGAAAAATTGAGGGTACTTGACTGTGTTTACTAGCAACTATATAAATTTTTAGTTTAGATGCTTATACTTGATTTTGTGTTTATTAAAATCAATATGGCTTGGCAAGAATATTGTTTGATTATGTGTTTATTTGCTTTATAGGATACAACAACACTTGAAATTTCATATATATATATATATATATGCAACTATATATAATTTTTAGTTTGGATACCTATTACTTAATGTATTATGTGTTTATTCTTATATGAATTGTATATATAAAAATGTAACTTGGACTTATATAGATGGACATAGTAACACTTGAAATATTTCTTATCTCAAGCTCTCATCAATGTCAAAAATTGCATTACTAAAAAAGGCTTAATTGAAGGAGAAGTACAATTAAGGAAATTTAGTTAAAAAGTAAGTAAAATAATTATTATGTATAGACTTGTTATTAAAATGACATGTTATGATTTTAATTTAATTTTGTAATTTTTTGATTTTTGGCTGATCTAATGAAATGTTTGAAGTTTTTGAAATTAGGATTGTGATGGGTGATTGTATATTTTGGTTTGATCATTGTTTCTGCAAAAATGTAAAATAGCATCAAGTTATTGTAAAAATGCACTAAGCTAGTAGTAAATTTCAGTAAACAATTTAGTTAGTATCGACTTTTTTAAAGGAAAAAATGTTTGTTTAAAAAAATCGACATTTTTAGTCGTATCAAGGAAAGAAGTTAATACATCCAACATCTTTAGTGCTTAAGAAAAGACCTTAATCTGTGATAAAAACTAATGTTTTAATGAAAAAAAAAGACAGTTATTCATAAAAATCGATGTGTAAAATTTTTTTCCAAATAAAAAATGTTGGTTTTATATTAGAAAACTGATGTCATTTCCTTTTTATACATTGGTTTAAAAACCAACATGGATTGCTTTAATCTAATGCATTACTCAGATAGATGCCAATCTCAAAGTTGAGTGGAATGTGTGGAATAACTGATGTCAATATGTGTCATAAGTCAACCTTGTGAACCAATTTCAAAGGCAAACATGCTTGATTTTGGATGAAACTTGGTGTAAAAATCAAGCATGAAGAGAAGGCCTTGTGGTGCAAATTTGGGAGCAAATTCACTTGTAGATTATTTTTCCAAAATTTTTCTACTTTGGGTTATTTGTATCTTTTTAGCATCGATCGTTTGTCTAGTACGAGTAGGAAAGTATATGATTGCTATCATTGCATTTTTATCTTCACGTCCATATGAGATGGGGCATTTGAATCTTTAGGAGATAGGAGAAAATTTGTTATGTCAACTCAAAAAAAGTATATTTAGTCTTCCCATTTGGGCTTTGGCTTAGAATGCTCTTTAGGGGAGAATTGTCTGGTGACCTGAGATAGGCGTTGAGGCATTCATATAGGGGATTGAGTGTGTGGTCATGAGCCTCCCCTACACATTTAAAATTATGTAATGAGACATATATTAATAAAATGAAGTTGTTTCTCTCCTTATTTTTAAAAAGTTCCTTTTCGATATGTATTAAAGGCTTTTTATGTGGCATGTTCTTTGAGACTTGATATGTGTTAATGCTTCAACTACACATTCATGTTGGCTTGCATGTTGTGCAGGACATTTTCGTTGTATAGGTGAGAGAAACCTTAATGCCCTAATTATCTATCTAAGTGTGGCTTAAATGTATTGGAAGGCTAGCATGTTGTCCTAAAATTGGCATTATGCACCACACAATTTCAGCTAAAGAGTTATCGGCCCGTGACAGTTGGTATCAAAGCTTAGTTATGCTAGAAAGAGTAGATTAGGTGGGCTATGGTTGAGGTAGATTCAGTTTGTTAAAAGTATATGGAGACAGTGAGTAAGGTAGACACTTGTCAAAATAGCAAAAAGATGCTGCTAAGAACTTGATCAAGAGATGTGCAAGAGGTTAGAGCAAATCAAGGGCTAGTGTGTGAGATATTGCATTTAAGGGAATGTTAATGGTGCATCGAGTACAAGCATGTGTAGAAGTTGGTGAACTTAGTGTATAGCACAGGACATTAATTATGCAATCATTCCTAGTAGGCATTCAAAGGAATGCAAACCACTCAAGAGAGTGAGTGAATTAATGACTTATCTAGTGAGGGGAAGCCCTATGAGAAGCCTGATGAAACGTGGCCACAACGACAGTTGACACATCTTGTAGGATGGCGTATATCTTGTGATGTGTTGAGGGGACAAATCATATTTGAGGAGTCCAAAATTGTGCTAAAGAGCATGAATTTTACTTGAAGAAGTAATCCTAAAGGGGGCAAAGATGATCCTTGAAGGATCCATTTTGCACATTATGCAGACATAAAGAGTGAGCTACAGTGCTAATCCACAAGATTCAAGACAAGATGCTAGAGGAGCTAGCATGCCATAGTCACATGACAAGTGGTAATGATATCTATGCAGTGAGCTAGAGTTACATGGTCACTTAATGGAGAAGCAATAATGACCTTGAGGTATAACGGATTAGCACTACATAGTCTCAAGATAGACTTTATGACAATGACCATGAAATTCACTATTGCTTGTGCATAGGCAAAGTGAAACTCAAGCTTGATGCTAGATAAACCTAGGAGGGGTCGTGAGGACCATGATGCTAGATAACATTAACTCCAAAAATACTATGATGTTCAAGAGATATCATGAGGGTGTCAATTTAAAGAAGATTAAGAAGATTTGATCAAGTGTGAGAGTTACATAGTGGAAGTATAGAAGATTGATCGAACCCAACATGAGCAAACTTATAAGTAAGGTATAGGACTTACAAATAGGCCATGTTTTGTGAGTAAGGTATAGGACTTGTGCATGAACAAGATATAAGACTTGTATCTCTCACATCGGTCATATAAGATATTGGATGTAGGGCTATTTGTTAGTAGACGTCCAAAATATCAAGCAAACACATAAACTATAAAGGTAGCACACACTTAAGCTATAGATATAACGAGTCAAAAATCTAGAGCTACAGAGGTGGAAAGTTGAATCGAGAACTACGTGGGGACATTTTGTTGCAAGTTATAGATGTAATGAGGCAAGCACAAGTTACAAAGATAATAACCCAAATGCTGTAGAGGCAATAGGACAAGTGAAGTTGTAGACACAATAGATTCAGGGATAGCTATTGAGACAATAACATGTAAGTTTATGTCATGACAACAAAGTTGAGTCTATAGAAGTAAAACAAAGTCTGCAAAGTTAGCATCACCAAAGGCACTAAAGTTGTGGAGGTAACTACCCAAAGTTTTGAGGAAAAACATATGTGTAATTGTGCAAGTTCAAGAAAACAAAGTTGAGAGCAAGTCTAGGGAGGAGTAGTAGACTGGCAATGATCCTAAAAGTTATGTTAGGTTGAGGGTGCCATTCATTAAAGATTCTAGAATGATGTTAGCTCAAAAAGACAAGCAAAGCAATTGAGGGAGTAGTTCAAATGGAACAGGTTGAAGACCAACATGATGATTCGAGAAACAAATGATTGAAAGGAGAAACATTCAATGAAGTGATGTTAGATTGAGATGTCAATAGGGGCATTGATATTCAAAGTAGGGGAGAATGTCATAAGTTGACCTTGTGAACCAATTCAATAGGCAAACATGCTTGATTTTGGATGAAACTTGGCTTAAAAATCAAGCCTGAAGAGGAGGCCTTGTGATGCAAATTTGGAAGCAAATGTACTTGTAGATTTTTTTTTATTTTTCCCATTTTGGGGGTATTTATGTCCTTTTAGCATCGATCGTTTATCCAATACGGGTAGGAAAGTATATAATTGTGATCCTTACTTTTTTATCTTTGTGTCCATATGAGATAACACATTTGAACCTATAGGAGCTACGGGAAAAGTCCTTATGTTAACTAAGAAAAAATATGTCTACTCTTACCATATAGGCTTTGGCTTCTAATGCTCTTTATGGGGAGTGTCTGGTGACTCGATGTGGGTATCAAGGCATTCATTTAGGGATTGAGTGTATGGCCATAAGCCTCCCTTATACACTTAAAACTATATAGTAAGCCACATATTAATAAAATGGAGTTTTACTCCTTATTTTTAAAAAGTCCCTTTCTTAATATGCACTAAAGGCTTCTTATGTGGCACATTCTTTAAAACTCGATATACATTAATACTTCGATCACATGCTTATGTTAGCTTGCAAACATGTTGCACATGGGGTTTTGGTTGTATGGGTGACAAGATCTTTAATATTTCGATTATCTATCCAAGTGTTGCTTGAATTTATTGGAAAGTTGGCATATAGAACAAAAGTTGTCATCATGTGCTGCACAGTTTTGACTAAAGAGCTATAAGCCCATGATAGTGCTTATATAGTAATGGTAGGAAGGAATGCTGAGGATTTAATATTTCAGAAGGAAAGAAACAACACAAGGCAAGAGTAGCTTAATAACTTTGCAATTATAGGTGATAATGACTAGAGTAGCAAAATTCAAAGATTAAGCTTTGAAGTTAGTTCATTCACAAGCTCTGAAGAATCAAAGCTAGCTTAAACAGAGAATTCACTGGATTAACCTATGTCATAAGTTCCAATTCAACTCATGTCACTAGTTCTACTCTTCTCAGATTGATAACTTTGATAGGGACTAGACTTATAGATAAATTTGTGTACAATTTGTAGGACAAGACAACCCATATATAAGAAAAGATGAATTAGGTGTTTTCAAAAGTTCATCATTTTTAAAATTCTCCTTGAAAAATATTTGATTTTAGAAATTCATGAGGTGATTTTAATTCAAACAAACTAAGATAGTATAATGAAGATATTTGCACATCAGGTATAACATATCAAAGCACTTTTGCCTTATTTAACTACACATAGACAAGGCATAGAGAAAGACAAACATAAAAAGATGTCACTCTTTCAAGCATTCAACCATCTAAGCAATAAGATAAGCATTGAAGCACAAAATATCCAACAAATTTCATCAATAAAGGTAGAGCATGTCTATTTTTTAAATATTCAATATCATGAGCCAATAAACCAATAATATCAACAACATAAATAATTTAAAGTTTGAAGCCCAAATTGATCAATAGCAACAAGAGCAAAATAATCAACACAATATAAATTGCTAGAATATAAAGAGAGTAGGAAAAAAAGGAATCAAACTCAAGATTTTTATAATGGTTCCCCTTTGAAAATCTACTTCATGATATAAATCCATTTTTCAAGCTTGAAATAAGCTTTGCTTCACTATTCCTTCAAGTTACAAGTGGCAATTGAACAAGCCTTACAATCTCTTTGCTCCTCCTTAAGCAAATCACTCTTTACAAGGGATACCTCACCCTCTCAAAGATTTTCTAAGGGGTACCCTATCTTCTTAAAGAATTTCTAAGGTATATCTTGTTAGTCTGGATGGGTGCCATAGACCAATTTGATTGAGTTCTAGTGCATCCTAGACTATACATTCTGTGCATTTAGATATAAA
>JANHAO010018828.1:0-13442 GCA_026873985.1 Saraca asoca
CTTTATTTTATAAAGTATCATTTATTCTTTATTCTCTACTACTCCCTTTTTGATCTGTCTGGATAGTTGAACTGCAAATGTTTTGCTAATTAAAAAGAAGCAAAACTTCCCTGAGGAATCAACCCGTACTCGTCGGTTCTTTGTTACAACTACACTGTGTGCTTGTGGTAATTTTAAAATGTGCAATAAGTTTTTGCAACACATCACCTCTTAAGGCATTTGCACTAGCTTGGTCATGTCATGCCTTATGCATGTCCCTAGTTGGTAACCATGCACTCAATCACATTAAATTCATTTATATCATTTCATCCTCTAGTTTTTTTCCTTAATTATAGCATTCCCTAAGATGCCTCCATTTTCCCTTGCATGGAATTTCATAACACATAGCATCTAACTAAGTGTTATTCATATGATTATGAAAGAAGTTTTAATAATTCTTTAATGAATTTAGAAGCATAATTTCACCTTAAAGTGACATTATCCATATGTAATGTAAATAAGGGAAAACAAAATCAAACAAATTACATGATCCTATATGTGTATATCATCATCTTTTATACAGAAAATGAAATCTTACAAGTATACTTTGAACCTAGGCTACCTATTAGTCATCACACCTCATCCTCCATATAGAAGACATCACATAGCTGGTCTAACTTACCCTTAAAGGCATTCATCCTTCACTCAATATGACCCAGATGGTAGTCGATGCTAGTGTTCATCTATTACATGAGCTCATACAACTTGCCAATCTTATGCCCAGTTTAGGGCAACTCCATATGGCATCTCCTCACATCAAACGAGCCTTTGGATGGACCTAAGGCTAGGTTTACCTGTCCCTAGTCAGTAGTTCAGTCTAACTTTTCCTTTATCTTATTCACAAGCTACCTCCTTTATCTCATCCATACCAGTCAAGCTTTTGGATACCAAACACCATCTATTCATTCATAACCAAAATTTCTAAATATGTAGATTAACATAGGCTTGGGGTTGGTCACATCAAACTACCCAAAGCATATCTTTATGACTATAGGATCCTCATAAAGACTAATCCATAAGGTAGGGAACCTTGGGACATACTTACTACCACTACTAGCATGTGGCTCAAAATTATGTGAGGGAGGTTGAAAGGATATACGTCTCATGTCAAATGTAGGTGAACAAGGATTTATGTCCTCCTTGATGCAAAATGATGTGATTGATAGGATTATATAAACTCTAAAAACCAAGGGTAGATCAAAAGTAGCCTACCTTTCATCGATGATTTATCTTAATTAATGCTAAATGTCCAGGGTTTGTTGATGTTCTAGCCTCTAACAATTTGGATTATAGTCCCTTCATTTGAGCATTGGAGCAAGTCTTGCATGATAGAAGTGTCAAAATGATGCGTCTTCCTCGAACAAATGAGAACAGAACCTGTGGGCTTTTGGATACCCTTTGCAAGTTTGCATAGAAGTATTTAACCAGGTTGGTTGACCACTGACACATAGTTAACCCTTCTTTTTACCTTTTTCCTTTCTTAGTTCTCTTAACTCATGCTTAAAATAAAAATTTTTGAATTTGACCAACCTATTTATTTTTTAGGGTATTTTCATCTTTCTGACAAGGGTGAATCCTAATTTCTAAGTTACGACTACTTAGGTTGCATAAGGTCCTAACTTTCTTAGTTTACCTCCATTACTCGAGGGTAATTTGATCTTTATTACCTCCTGACTCACCAAGGGTGAAATCATCCTTTGCACTCCATTCTAATCCTTAGGGGTAATTTCATCATTGGCCTCTTGTACTCATTTGTCACCCTTGTAATTATCCTTATCATCCATCTTGAACTTACTTCTAGGAGTACTCTTGTCATTTTCAATTTCCCATATCCATTCAAAGGTAAAATCGTCATTCCTAGAATATCTATTCACTTTCTAATCTAATCACATAAGAATTTTCCTATTTTGTACTATATTCTCAATTATATGGTGACATAAAAAATAAATTAATTAATTAAAATTAACTAAAGGAAATTAGTGCTCATTCGGGCTTACATGAAGTAAATGGCATAAGTCCTTAAATGTGTCTTCTAGAAACATGACACAAATTCTATGTAGTATAGATCAACCTATTTAAAGGTTTTGGGTTACTATCCAACATGTAAAGCCTCCTTTAGAGTCTATAGATAGACTAGGGGCTTCACAAATGAAAGACATCAGGAAAGATAGAAGATAGAAACCTCTGTATGTAAAGAGAGAAAACTCTCAATTACTTTCCCATAGAGTGTTCTTTATATCTTTTGGCCCCTTCAAGAATGGGAGACATAAACATCTATAAACAATGAGAGAAAAATCTCAAGTGCTCCCACAAAGTAGTCTTCAAATCTTTAATAGACAAGGTGTAAAACTTCTACAAGTAAAGAGAGTAAACTCTCAAGTGCTTCAAGCAGAAATGTCTTCAACTCTTAAAAGAAGGGAAAAAGCCAAATGATGCAAAACTTCTATAGCCAACAATATAAAATCACAAGTGCCTCCATCTGAGGAGTCTTCAAGTCTTCAAGAAGTCCCCGTGTAGCCTTGGAGAGAACAATTCTAGATTTTCCATTAAAGTAAGAAATCAAGAACAAAGGCCTTCTTTTTCATTGAATTAGGAAGAAAACTCAAATTCAAGTGGAAGGAGGAGATTAAGCCTAAACGCATTTGATGAAATTAACTAATTAATCAAAGGACTACTAGAGAGAGAATTCCTACAAATTTAGGAATTAAAAATTGTAATTTGTTACCAAATATTTGTGTAATTTAATACATGAAATTTATGGATACAAATTTCTAGCATGCTCAGTGGGACACTCTCTTCATCTCATCCTTCTTGTCAGAAAGAAAGGTTAAACCCTAAATCAAAATCCAAACCTCAAATTCAAAGCACAACATTTCAGCCATTAAGAACATGGAAAATAGTTATGTGCTCATGGAAAATCCAGCTAATGCTAAAGGTGGAGCTTTGTTTGCTACTAGATCAAAGACTAGGGTTGGAAACACTACATTGGTGCCTTCTTTGACAAATTTTCCAATCATGGAAAAGAAAAAGGTTATTGTGTTCAAAAGGATAAGTGATGATTATTGTCTTTCATCCCCAAGGGTTGAAAGTGAAATGTCATTCTCAACATCAAACTCAAGTACTAAGTCACAAACTGCTTCTAAGTCCCCAAAGAGGAGGTGAGTTGATTACACCTCTAATGAATTAGAAGACTTTACACCAATCATGATCTTAAAATCTAAGTCCACAAACAACCATTTCTAAGAAATGGTTAAAGCCATTAAAAAATTACAAAGGTTGTCAAAGAAAAAAAACAAGCAAATTGAGGCTCTTGTGACTTAATTGAAGCAATAAGTAACTCCTAGGGGAGACTCTTCTAGCTCCAAAAGACATAAAACTCCTATAGATCTTCTAGATTCAAGGTACATAAAACTCCTCCTAAGAAGGATGAGCTTGAGTCCTTGGAACAAAAATAAAAGAAAGATCAACCAAATTGAAAGGTTATTCAAGATGCTTTTCAAGATTTTGACAAAATCTCTGTGGGTTCATTGTCTATCCAGCAACTTCAACATATGATTACGGATATAATTAGAGCCCAGTATAGGGGCTCCCCATAGTCATCTTTGGTTTATATGAACCATATTCCTGGAAGATTGATGAGATGTGTATGCCACTAGGATACCAACCTCTAAAATTTCATCAATTTGGTAGGAAAGGAAATCCAAGGGAGCATGCTACTTATATCATTGAAACATGCAATAATACTAGAACCTATAGGGATTTGATTTTAAAGTAATTCATCTGATCCTTTAAAGGTTCTACCTTTGATTGGTACATTGATCTTTTAATAAGTTCAATAGATAGTTGGGACTAGTTGGAATAAAAATGCCTTACATGCTTCTATAGCATCCATTGTATAGTTAGTCTTGCAAAATCACCTATAACAAAATTAAAGAAAGATAAGCCCATCATCAATTATATTGAATAATGGAGAAATCTCATCTTATGCTATAAAGAACCAATTAGCAGAACATCCTCAATCGACATATTTGTTTAAGACATGCATTGGAGATTACTTTATAGCCTTAAAGGAAACATGTCATGCTCCTTCAATGAATTGGTGACCAAGGTTCCTAACATGGAAATACAAATTACAGGGCACATAATTTATCTACCTTCTAACTTTTGTGGAAAGAAAGATTTAAGAAAAATATGAAGAAACATAGAAAATCCCTAAAAATAAAGAAGACCATGGTCATTACAATGGCTCTGGCTAAAATTTCTACCAAACCTTCCAAAAATAAGTTAAATATTGAATCCAAAACATTCAAAAACCAAAATTAAGATAAGGTTAAACTTACCTTGAAGCAACTAGAAGAAAAAGAATATCTATTCTCTAACTTGGAAGTTTTAGCATCCTTGATTAGTTAGAGGAACCAAATTTAATTAAGCTTTCAACCTCTAAGGGTCCAGAGGAAATGGGTTAAACCATCAATCCTAAATATTGTAGGTAACATCAGATAGTTAGTCATCTATCTGAGAAATTTTCATTCTTAAAGAAATAATCTTAAAACTAGATGTCAGGTCCCAAAGAGTAGCTAAAAATGCAGAATCTAAATGGATCTTGCCCTTTGTAAAATAGCAAAAAATAACAATTAAGAGGTAAGAATAAAAATCAATGGACACAGAATTTTTAAAGTGGTTCAACTTGAATTGAAATCGCAATTTAAGTCTACTCCACTTGATCTTTCTCAACTAAAAGACCTCTTGAATTAAAAACAAAAACCATCACGATTACCAGACTTCTAAAATGCCAATTTTACAACAAATGCACAAGAATTTGACAAGCTTCTTGCTAACCTAGAAGAATTGGGATAGGCTCTTCTAAACCAAAGGAAAAACACAAGATTTAATAGGTTCTTGCTAACCTATACAAGATATCTAAATCCCTAGAAATCTTAAAAACAAAGAAATAGATGTAGAAAAGAAATAGGAAATATAATATCAATGTTTGAGATGAAAATATCAAACTATCTAAGACAAACTCAACAAATCTTGATCCAGAAATTTGATAGAATCTTCAAAAATTAATTAGGTAGATAGAGAAAAACATTTTTGATCTTTATCAAATGATTTCTCAATGAACTGTGATTGATCTGTGAAGAATTGTGAAGAAAATTATTATGAATTGTTCTAAAAAATGATGAGAAAATTGTTTAATAGGAAAGGAAGTTAGGCAGTTGTAACTATGTTAACCGTCCATAACAAAATAACTAACTTTCAGTTATTGCATCAATTATTGCATCGATTACAATCTATTATAACTAATTAATCGATTTGGTAATCAAAGTGTAGTCTGTTATTCATAGTCTTCACATCGATTACTGCATTAAAGTAGGTAGTTTTCCTAACTTTCAATAAAAAGAATTTTGAAAACTATTCTTTGACAAATTGATGTGAACATCGATGTGTGTAGAAAAATTTAGAAACATAAATTGATGTGTAAATTGATGTATGAAGTGAAAAACAGTTTTGTAAAATTTTATTTTCTTCAAATAGTTTTTCTACCTCACTGTTTAGTTAAAAAGATTTGGATTAAAGATTAATTGAGTTTATTTATAAGAGATCCTATTGAAAATAAAAATAAATCCTAAAACTAATCTTCGATCTTCTTGAATCATGAATATATTTTGAATTCTGTAAAACAAATTGACACAAATAGTAAAATATAATATCAAACAATAATATGAAAAATTGATTAAAATTGTTTTTTTGGATGTAAAATTGTTTTTCAACATCAAAACAATCTTGTTAGCTAAAAAGACTAATAATTTGCCAATAAGGCTAACAATCTCCCGATAAGGCTAACATTGGAAATATACAAAAAGATAAAGCTTGATACTGGAAAAGGTGTAGCTTCTGTTAATGTTGTTATGATTAGTTTTGGATCATTAGGCCCTATTCTAGTTTTAACAAATGTTAAGATGTCTTCCAAGAAGGAAAGTGTGTTTTACCCTCTACATCTTTCAATTCCTAAAATGGGGGCATTGTTTTGTCAGTTAAATTATCCCATTACTCTTCTTTCAAAAGGTGTAAATCCTATGGAATTCTAAGTGGATGGCAAAACAACCATAGTCCATGCATATATGGGAATGCCTAACAAGGCAAACATATATGGTCCATCTCTTTATGAGATAATGATGGATGGCTTAGAAATTTGGGAATCATCATTAGATTTAGACGATAAGATAAGGGATGACTAGTCAGGTTTTGTCAGTAAGAAGAAAAGACAACCAAAGTTGACATAAAGTGTTCCTTCTGAGCCAGATAATATCTTAGGGCATTATCTCCTATTGTGTAAGATGGTGAAGGATGAAATGTTGTTAAGTCTCTAAGGTGTTGATCACCAAAACATTGCCTCTTGATGTATACAATTTATACATAATTTATATCCCTTTATGCTTGGTATTTTTTCATATTTATGTTCTTAATTGGATACTTGGGGTTGGTTTTGTGGTTTACTAAGTTTTTGTACTAAATTGAATTTATTCAGTAAATTTTCACTATTTTAGACTATTTTAGGATTCTAGAGATATCTAGAGTTTTAGATCTCAGTTTTGGGTGATTCTTATATTTTCTGAAAGCTAAGAGAAAGGGATAAAAATTTTATGAAGAGTTCAACTCCCATTTCATATGTTTTGAAGGTGAGATAGAGCCTAGAAGCGAAAGTAGAGTGTAGCATTGCGATCCAGAGCCTGATCCAATGTTTTAATCATAAGTGGAGTTGCAAAAGTCTTTTTGGTGCTAAACAAAAGCCCATTGGTTAGTTAAGACCTGAGTCTACAACTTTCATGAAGAGCTTAAGAGCAAACTTCACCGTTTTGACTTAATTAATTGGCTATGAACATAATGATCAAATCTGTTATAGGTTGGACTACTCAGAAAGTTTGTCTTGATGTTGAACCATAACTTGGGCTAGAGAGCGAATTTTAATGAAAGATGAAGTCTAGTGAGAAGCTAAGTCATAGAGCTACATTTCATTTGAAGATCATCATGTCCAAAACAGCCCCCTTCCATCCCTAAACCATAGTCTAATTCAAAGGCAGTGTATTGAACTTATAAATAACTAGTTGAGCCTTTACTATAGGATCTTTTACATCACTTTTGTATTGTCTGTAAATTTTGAAGGAAAGGAGCTCTGCTAGGGCAAGACTCCATCTGTGTAATTAGGTTTATTTTTTCCCTTTTTCTTTGTATTTTATTTTACTCTTGACGTGCAGCTAAATTCTATTTCAATCTAAGAGAAATTCTACTTCTATTCTTGTATGATTATAAGACTAGTTTTGATTGCTTAATTATTTCTAATTTGATTCTTTTGATTCTTTGACCTCACTACCTATAATTGCTATGATTGTTTGATTAAAATGGCCAATTGATCAATTGTTCATAATGGTTTTATACTAGTTGAATTCCCATAGACAAATCTAATTATTTATAGTTGTTTGGCAATGAAGTAGCAATAGGATGTTGATAAGCTACTAGGGCAATTCAATATTCCTAGGGAATTAAAGGTGGCTAATTATGTTGTTGTAGGGGTAATTTAATTAACTAGACTTAGTAATTTTAGTGCTTAATGTTATTGATAAGTTAGGTGAAGTGCTTAGTTTCACTTGACTTAACAATAAATGTCAATTGAGTGTTGGGCTTGCTTGATTAACTGAGGGTGAAATTGACAAAGATTAATTAGGTGTTGGGCTTAATTAACACCTTGGATAAATGGTCAAATTGGTAATAAAATAAAAGTGTCAAGAATCAATCATTGAATTGGCAGCAAGAGTCCCTTAGGTTGAGTCTTTCTCTATTAAATCTTTCCTTAATTTTGATAATATTTTTCATGCATTTAAGGTGTTTGTTTTAAATTCTCATTAGTAATTAGCCTTCCTACCCCTATCTTTTGGTTGAGAAAAAGATATTTATCAATCCCTGTGGATATGACTTGACTCACACTAGCTGATAATTTTAGGAGTTCAACACTATTTCTATCAATTCTAACAGCCATCACCCTTTCTATCAAATCAAAGAAATCAAACCTTTGCAGATCAAATTCAAAGCATGGTGTCCCAAGGTGGAAAAAAAATTAGAGAAAGAAAGAGTCTCAATAACCATTCTTAAACACCTCAGAAGCCTATTGTCCAAGAAGAGTACTTTTTGGAAGGTTACCTTCCAAAAGGATGTGTAACATCCTATATAATAGACATTCCAATAACAACTCAAAGATCAAAATAATGTGATTCAAAATTCCGTAGGTCTCTAGTTAATGAAGAGAAGGTCACTGAGAAATTAAAAGATATTCCCTCACACATGAGCTTAAATGAAACTCTTGATTTATCTGCAGATGTATATCTCTTTTCAAGCATTGATAGATCTAAATAAATTCAAAGGGAGAATTTTGAATAAAGTAGAACATGTTGATTATATGGGTGCAATCACTGTTACTAATGGATAATTTGTTACAAGGCATAAGCCCACACAATAGACCATTATATGTTAGTGGAAAGATCCGAGATCACAAAATCTCACATATCTTAATTGATGGTGGGTCTACCATAAGTATCATGCCTATAAGAAAGCTAAAAGGCTTCCAATAGACAACTAACAATTCAGGCCTTCAACCAAAAGGGCTAATGTGCTCTAAGGATAATTCGTCTCAAAATGAAGATTATGGATGCCAAGACTTCTTATGAATTACTACTAAGGTGTCCTTGGATGCATGAAACATGACTAATATACTCCAGATGGTATAAATGCTTTATGTCCTTGGATGCAAGAAACATGAGTAATATACTCCAGATGGTATTAATGTTTTAATTATTATCGTAAAAGAAATATAAAAAAGGTGGAAGAGGAAGTAAAACCTTTTGTTACGGAAGAGTCACACTATGCTAACACCAAGTTCTATCTCAAGGAGGAATTATCTTAGAAGCACTTCCTGTCTCAATACTGAAAACATACAAAACAAAAACTTCATCCTCAACTAATTTAAAGAGGGTAAAAGTGCAAAGTAAAGGCTTCAAATGAGCAATTGTCCAAGAAGAATGTTGCCACCTTGAAAGAAGACTTAACTTAAGTCGTAACTTTAATTTGGTAATGCTAAATTAACTAGTCTAGGAAAATATTGATTACAAAGAGTTAAAAGAAGTAGATGAGGGTCCCAGAATATGGATCTTGCCTTTTTTACATTTGTAAATTTTATACTCTTTAAGCCTAAGAGATTGGATTCTTGTTGCACAAGGTTTTCAAAAAGATTTTCTATTGGAAGACAAAGAATGTATTGAAGTGACTAGAATTGTTCTGAATTCAATTTTACTTATTCAGATTAACCAGCACAAAATATCAGAATTGTATCAGTATGCAAGATATGCAGCAGAATGTTAGTAGCCTAGAAATAACAATAATATAGAAACAATAAATCAAGAAACATAAGGGTTTTTAAAGTGGTTGAACTCTACCTGAAACCACAGATGAAATCTACATCCACTGAAATAATCCTCAACTGGATGAACTCTTTTATTACAATTCATCAGATTTAAATCAAGCACCTAAAAACCAGTTTGCAACAAGGTTTCACGGGGCTCTTACCTAACCTAGATATAAAAATTCTTCTATCTTTTTAGACTATGATCAACTTTATAACCTAGAGATCTACAAAGAATTCAATGCACTCTTCAACTAATTGTAATTAACCTTACAACTAAAGAAGATGCAAAGGAAAGATCAACCTCTTCCTTTGTATCTCTAATTTTTTATTAACCTTAAAAACCTAAAAACATAAAAGAATCAAGTACAAGAAAATTATACCAGAGTTTGAGATGAAAATCTCAAACAACTAACTGTATAATCCTCAAAGAATCTAATCCAAGCTTTTAATTAATTGTTATTTTAAGAGGCTGAGTTAGATCAAGTGAAGCACAAGAGTTCTCTCTGATTTTCACACTCAAAGTGATAGAGAATAATATGAAAAACTTATGTTGAAATGAGTGTGAGAGGGAATTTATAGTTGTTGTAACCGACATTTAAAAATAACTAATTTTTAAGTCCTAAATTGATTTGTGAATTGATTCATGGCTGTTATAACTAACTAATAACTGACTAATCGATTTGTGAATTAATTCAACTTGTGAAAATCATGAAGAAATCCATGACCGATGCATGAATTGATTAACCCTCTGTGTAAAATGATTTGTGAATAGATTGCATAATTGATTCAAAAAGATTTCAAATGTTATGGTAAATACATTTTCAAGAACTTTTCTTCATGAATCGATTCAATTACATTCCACAAGATTCCTTATATGAATCGATTCATAAAGTGAAAAATAATTTTTTATAAAAGTTTAACTTGTGAGAATGCATTAGAAAATATAGTTAGAAAACATTTGATTAAACTTATTTCATTTGATTTATTTTGGCCTCAGAAAATTATTTTAGAAAAATATTTAGATCAAAGACTAATTGGATTACACTTACAAAAGATCCTATACATCAATAAACCCTAAGACTAGGTTGGATCTCTTAAAATCTTCAATGTCACTTAATCAACCTTTAGTCTACAAAATGAATAAACACTTGAAAGCATATGGTTAGATCATGACATTAAATCAAATTATTTTTTAACATCAAAACTAAATAATATATGCTAGCTAAACTAACAATAGAATGACATCCAAGAGGATGGTTCAACTCAAAAGTACAAAAGCTATTTTAGAAAGTTGCATATAGACAAGGTGAACCATGAAAGCTAGATAACCTAGATCCATTCTTGCCAAAAGGTGGTATTATGCTATAGCAACAAATGAAGAAGAACTGTAGGAAAATGGGGAGCTACCTTAACACATGGATTAGGCTACAAGCTTTGAAAGCCAATCCCTACTTGGATTAAAGTAAAGAAGGTGTCTTCTAACCTCATAATGATTCAAAACTATAAGGCCAAAGATAGGAACAATAAGTAATATGAGGTGATTGTCCAACCTTTCCAAATTGTCTTTGGATGCCTTGGTAAATGAGAAAATAAAGTTTTTGCGTTTGAATGATTAGTCAAAAAAATTTCGACTCCTAATGCTAAAAGTCTCTAAAAAGAGCTTCTATCTTTTCTAGGCTCGAGATGTCAATGCTAATTTGGAGGTCCAATCCAAAAAGAAGAAGAAAAGATCTAAAAGGTAGAAACTAACCTTGTCCATGGTAAGGAAAAACTATAAAGAGAAATTGAAAGGAAGTTTGCAGCACAACACATAAGTTAGCACTTCCCACAAAAATCAACTTTAAAGAAAGAATGGAAAAAACAAAAACAAAAAGACTCTAAGCCATCCAAAAGAAAATTTGGCTTCCATAAATCATTTGGAAGAAGAATTTGCTTACATAAACCATGTCATGATTACAAAACCAATCTTCATTAGTGCTCTTCTAAACCTAGAATAAGAGGCCTAATACTTCAAACTACTCAGAGAGTATAATGATGTATTCATATAGTCCTATAAGCAAATGCCTAGATTTGATCCAAATGTGGCAGTCTATCACCTCTCTGTTAAGAGTGAAGTGCATTTGGTCAAGTAACCACAACAATGATTCCTTCCTAAATTAATTCTGTAACTTGAAAGTGAAGTTAACAAACTTATTGAAGCAAGTTTCATTCCTATAAGCAAAAAGAATAGACAGATTAGAGTTTATGTAGACTTTTAGGACTTAAACAAAGATTGTCTGAAGGATGACTTACCCTTGCCCATCATTGAACTTATGGTCAATGCCACTATAGGGCATGCAGTCTTATCATTCATGGATGGACCATCAAAATATAATCAAATTTGAATGAACTTGAAAGGCAAAGAGCTTTTAGCATTTCATACTTTAAAGGATATATACTATTATAAAGTTATTCCTTTTGGAATGAAAAATGCTGGATCAACATATCAAAGAACCATGTAAAATATTTTCAATGATATGTTGCATAAAATTGTTGAATGTTACAAGGATGATCTTGTAATAAAATCCAAACATCAAAAAGATCACCTGTGAGGCTTGCATAAGGTATTTGAAAAGTTGTAAAGGTTCTAGCTCAAAATAAATCCTTTGAGATGTGACTTCGGAGTTATATCTGGTAAATTTCTTAGCTTCATCATCCATCATTGTGGAATTAAAATTGATCAATCAAAGATTGATGCAGTTCTAAAAATGCCTAAGCTAAGTAATATTCAAGAACTAAGAAGTCTACCTAGCATGCAACCCAAGTTCATTTCCAGCCTTTCTAGAAGGTGCCATCCATTTTACAAGTTAATAAGAAAAAATATGCTCCTTTTGAATGGGATCAAACTTGTCAAAATGCTTTTGATAGCATTAGACAATATCTTTTACATCTATTGGTCTTGGTAGCACCAATTCTGAACAAAGCACTTATATTGTACATTGCAGCTCAAGAGTAATCTCTTGGGGCATCAATGGCTCAAGTCAATGACCAAAGGAAGAAAAATGCATTGTACTACTGTTGACATCAAAATCTAGTCAACTAGTTTGAGTTTAGTGTTACCCCTAACTGCAAGCAAGAGTATGACAGAAAATAGAGAAATAAGATAATATAAGAGAAGAAGAAACAACCACACTAGGAGTTTATCGTGGTTCAGCTAAAGCCAAGTTGGCTCATATGTCCACGTTGTTCTTTGATTATCCACTAAAGGGATTGTTTTTTATAGGGTATGGATACAACAACAGAGTTTTCTCACAGTGAATAGTATTCTTTCTCAGTACTGGTAGAGTTTCTGCATGTATGAACTTCCTCTCTTCTTTACGGTGACCTCTCCTTCCTATTTATAGAAAGGGAGAGGGTTACAAGTGTAATTTTATGAATTAATAAAATGATTATTTCTGCCACTCTGGGCATTTAATGCTTGGCATCAGGTAATTAATGCTGGGCAAATTATTGTTAGACTTCTAGGGGGTTGATGTGTAGGTTTGGAAGCTGAGTTGTCAGTTGGAGACGTGCGCCTTAGATTGCTGACTGGGTTTCGTACAGGTATCCATTTCCAATGGGCAAGTTAGAGGTTAAGTGAACTGGTGGTTCTAGTCAAACTCACCATCCTTACCTGATCATTCTCTTTGAGAGTAGTAGGCATCTTACTGAGGGGTCGAAAGCCTTCTCAGCGAGCCACGCTCTCTGCTTGCGACATTACGAGATGTCCTTGGCTTGCATCTGACAATTTGGAGTCCTTGCTTAATGACCTCGAGCTCTAATTTGGGCCTCTATCTGAACTAGTTGTGCCTCCAATTGGACCTTGACCGACCCAAAATATACTGATAAGTAGAAAATGTACCTGTAAAAATGATAGATTTTACCTCTTAAATAGTCATTGACTTGTGGTTTTTGTTTAACTTTTCCC
>JANHAO010018829.1:0-13439 GCA_026873985.1 Saraca asoca
AATTGTTCAGTCCTTTGGCTCCAAGATTTCTTCCTAATCAAGCTCCACTCAAGCTAGCACTTGGAGAGGAGTTTTTGAGGCCATAATGAGGATTTTTCTAGTGTGAAGATTCATAATCTTCCACTATGTAAGAGTAAGACTAAAGGTTAGTGTGCTATACTTTTATTCTAGATTTGATCTAGAATTTTCTAAGACCTCAAACTAATGGATCCATGGAATGTTTGCTCAACCAAATAAAGGAATTTTTTTTGAAATTTTAGACACTTTGTTGCCCCTTTGGCCAAGCAAACCCAACAGTTATGGTTGTTGCAAGGTTAGCAGACTGAGTAGAAGGAGGGGCTGATGGCATAAAAAGGTTGAGTCTTACCATATTTGTGTACTCCCAAAATTTTTCTGGCTAACCACCTTAGTTCTGCGAGCTCTGATGTCTCTGGTACTATCAAGGAGTTTGACATTCAAAGCAAGAGCAAGCTTGTGAGAGTGTAGGAGGTCCTCATCGAACTTGAGGTCATTCTTGAGGCCATCCACAACAGTAAATTGGCAAAGGACTTCAAGTTCATTTGCCCCTAATACTGGCTTGTCCTTACCAACTCTGTCTACGAAATGAAATAAAATGTCAAACCCAATAAAAAATAAATATGTAGTCATGTAAGCTCATACGTCTTTAGCTCACTTACCAGGAGTGAAGACAAACCTAAAGTTGCAAAAATAAAGAAGAGATGGGCAAGAAATATAAAACCAATGGGTTTTATAGTTCCCTATATTGGACTTACCTTTTGCATCACCTTAGGCAAGATTTTCTTATGGTCTGTCTAGCGAGATGTGAGGTAGTATATCCCATCTTGTTGACCTGTGCCTTTGATGCAGTAAAGGTAGCAGAAAACCCTTGCAAAAGGAGGTAGGAAGTTATTTCTTAGATAAAGGAGTGCAAAGGAAGTGAGTTAGGAACAAGAGGTGGGTGTGAGCTGGCAAGAGCAAAGTTTTAATTTATTTAACAAATTAATAACGTAAAGGTGAACTAGGAACCTAAGCCCAGCATCAAGATGGTGGGTGTTAATGGTAATGAACCCTAGAGGAGGATAAGCTGCGTGGTCATCAGGTGAGGCTGCCATAATATGACAGCCTTTAGGGAAGCGGTATGTCTAAGCTATTCCTTAAGCTCGTCAAGCTTAATGGTCGAAGCATGGTGAATAAACACTATTCAAGTAAGAGGCCTCTGTCTCCTAGTGACCTGCTGACTCTTAGTGGGGTCAAGACAAGCTACGAACTCCTCAGCGACCTCATTACTCCTAGAGGCCACTTCTTCGGTGACACACACCTGTTCCTCACTCTGAGTTAGAGAATTAGGAACATTAGCACTCTCTACTTGGTGACCACGGTAAATGAACTATAGATATCTACATAGAAGAAGGAACAATCAAGTCATTGTAAGCAAACCATAGCTAAAAGCTAAGGCTTCTATCTACTAAATAGGGAATTTCCTATGCAGCAAGTCATACATGCCTCATATCACTACACCTAAGACCTAGACCACTAAAAACACGGGGGGCTCGACTAATGAGCTTATCAAGATGCTAAAACCTGGGACACAGGTAGAAAACTAAATTTGACAATCTATGATCCTAAAATCTACTAGCATTTTGTCAACATGCTAAGCTTCTACAAACAACCAAAGGTGTGCAAATAAGCATTCAACAAACATGCAAAATTTCTTAGCAACTAACAAGCACACACCACCAAACTCTCTAAGTATCAAGACATCAAAAACTTATAGAGTAAGGCATTTGTGAAAAACAGAAGCTTAAAGTCAAGGGTATGCTGAGAGAACTTACTGTATTAATGGATGAAAGGAGTTCTGAGAAGGGAATGATGTGCAAGATTAATCTCTGGTAACCTAAATCCAAAGTATTCTATTACAAACTTGGCAAAGCAAAAAAGCAAAAAATGGTACCAAATGTTCACAAATTTGAGAGAAAAGTTAGAAGCAAAGTATTAGGTTTCAAAAATGATAAATGAGAGGAAAAAAAGGTTTTCTCTCACCTTGTATAGCTCACGCAGCCCTATGTTAGATCCGGAGACTAATCAACTACCCTCAATCTAATGGTTCAGCACATAACAAGGCCTAGTCATCACCGCTTTGACGATTAAGGAAGAACATGCATAATAAATACTGTAATGATGGCACAAATAGAATGATGGGATAGAAGTCTAAATGACAACATGGAAGATCGCAATCACTAGTTTTTACTAGCAAACTATAGCTCCCAATCCGTAAATTGCATTAGGAGTTAGGGCTATACAAATGGGCTAGTAAAAGTCTAATGAATAAGCCAACTAATAAGGGCCCAACTCATCCAGGATTGAGGTCGTTAAAGTAAGCCTTTAGGTCACCAAATATGAACTTAGATCACTAGTCAACAAAGGTCAAAGTAACTTAATGTGTAGCTTCAGGTCGTTGAAGACAAAGTCTAGCTCGTAGCTTAAAGCACACTTTCCCAGTCATTAGGTTGTTGAGGATGATAATTGGAAATTAATTATGGAAATCTGTTTCCAAAGTAATTATTGTCCATTATGAAAGTGTAATCAATTCATTGCATTCAAATTGTAACACTCCAACCACTATAAAGAGGGGTTAAAATCATTGTACAAAGGAGACAACCAACGAATATACATTGTTACCCAACTAAAAAATATACAAAAATGAATAGTCGTGGATGTAGGCATTGATTCAAGCTGAACCACATTAAAAACTTTCTAGTGTCTTCTTATTCTTCCTCTCTCTCTTTCTTGTTATCTTGCACTCTTAATTTGTAGTTTGGGCTTTGAAACTTAAGTTGACTAGATTTGTACGTCGACATTTCTCATAAAAAATAAAGCACTCTAACTCATACATACACCATATACTCTATTTAGGATATGTAAGCATAGCATTTAGAACATAAATAAGTAAAATTGATATATACTTAATACATTTTAAGTAACTAAAATACTTAGAATAGTACTTTAAATGCACTTTAATTAAATCTAAGGTGTAGTAAAAGAAAAGAATACTTCAAATCTTAATTTCATTAATTTAGGAGCTAATTAAATAAAATCATAATACTATTTGATAAAACAAAAAAAAATTGGATTTTGACATTAAGATTCCCAAAAAATCACTAAATAGGTGGATGCAAAAAAAAAATTCCTTTATTTATTATTATTTTTAATTATTCATAATTTATAAAAGAATCTTTATAACAATGGTCCAAAAGGAGTTTTGGATACTACACAACTTTAGACAACGATTTTTAAATATTGCCTTATAAATGTTGCTTAAATACAAAAACAAAAGCAATATCATAAAAAATCGTTGCTTATTCTAACTTTAGACAATGGTTTTTGAATGTTGCCTAATAAACATTGCTCAAATCTCAAAGTAAAAGCAACACCATGGAAAACCATTGCCTATTCTAACTTTAGACAATGAATTTTTAACTATTGCAAATTTTAGCGTTGTTGTAAATAAAAAATGTGGTAGTGACCATTATGCTTTTCGGTTCAAATTGGCAAAAAGCCTATTTTAGCAGTTGAATCAATTTGAACTGATCCAATTAGCCAAATTTTCTTTTTTACTTTTAGACTTCTTTTTTTTTTTTTTGGGTTTGGTTAGTCCAATAAGCCTATATGTAATCTAAAACTAATAAAAAAGAAGAAATTTAATACTTAATTGACTAAAAACTCATTAGTTTACTTAATTTCTTCTCATTTTTTTATTTTTTATATAAAATATAAACTCATTTATAGTATAGGTTACCAAACTCCTGCCAACTGTGTGTAGTTCTTGAATCCTAAGCTATTTTCTATTAAAGGGAGTGAGATGAAGAAGAATAAAGACAATGGAAGAGGAAGAACAGTGGCGGGATGCAATGTTTTTAATGTGGCTCGACTAAATTCGAGCGATACCAAACCCTACGTCCATGACTGAGCTTTTATTAGCTTTTGAAGAAAGTATTTATAGAGTTTTTTGCTATGGCCTTTTTGGACCCCCTCCTTCTAAAAGAGTGTTCTTATTTATAAAGGAAGGAGGATTACATGTAATGATTACAAGCTACAGTTCTATTACATCAAGTAATAAATGTAAAATACAGTAAAACTTCTACAATCTGGCTATTATAGGCTACTTTCTGTGGGGGTGGGCCCTTTTCGTCGGCTAGAAAGTAAGCTTGTTAGAAGCTTGTCTAGTATTTTCTTCTCATGGAGCTCTTTGAGATGCTCACCCCTAGCGAACTGAGTTCATTGGTAGGGGATTGTTGTTGTTCTTCAAGGTAGTAAGGATGATCTTGGAATCAGGCAGTGAGCTCGTCTGTGTGCGAGCTAGGGCAAATCACTGAGCTCGTGATTTGGGGCTTTGCGCAATTGCTCTCAGTGAGATAGTCATTCTTGGGTTACTGTCATTGGTGATTTTGTTACCTCGCTGCCTTGCGCTTAGCGAGGTGGTGTCCGCTGGGTGTCCTCAGCGAACCAATCTTTTTTACTTTTGTTAAGCTTTCTTCGACTTGTCCTTTAAAGCCAATTTTTATCCATAACATAAGCCCTCCAACTCCCAATTTGCTTTGTGAGCTAGGAGTTGAAACTTCTTGTCCTGTGGTCAAAGTTTTTCTAATGCACTGTCACTTCAAACTTCTATTCTTTCATTCCATCTGGCCTTTGTCATACTTCTTTTTCTGACCAACCTTTTTGGCTGTTAGCATGGCAGCCTAATTTTCTCCGGGCTGTTGGATGAGATTCGGCTAGATATCCCTTAGATTTTTTAGAGGACTGAATGGGTCTATTTATTTCTTATAAGGTCTTCTTCCTTTCCAGCAAAAGAGTTTCTATAGAGGGATTAACTGAGCCCCCTGTGTTTTTGATAGCCTGGCTTCCGATGAAGCTTTTTGAGGTGTGGTTAGCCTACCACAAGAGATCCTGAAGCATAGATAGCTTGCTGCATGAGGTTCTCATAGGTAACTTCTTTGGCTCGTCATAGAGGAGTCTTGCAAAGATCTTAGATTATTTCTTCATAGTCCTGTTGTGAGTTTTTACCCTACTAGCTAGACTCCTGGTCCCTTTTTGAATTACTCTGGGTATGTTCCAGGAGGAACTACTGACTGAGTCAGGAAAGACCCTAGGAGCAGAGTTACTGGTCTTCCTGCTGGTGGGAATTCGTCCCTGATTACCGGCCTTCTGACTTCTATAGTAGCTTTAGGCCTTATGCTTTTGTTTCTGTATTTCTTCTTCTTCTTGATGTAATTTTGCCTTGTCGAGGTCTTGTAATGAGCTTTTCTTTGCTGTTTGTCATTTCTAAATGTATTTCTTTTATAAGAAATAGCTGAGCAATATATTCATATAGCCAATCGATTGCTTTTATTTGAACTTGGCATCTGTGTACTTCTAAATCTGTCATATATTTAACAAATCACTTGTAAGCTATAATAATGAGATCTGCGTGCTATGGCATCTCATCGCCTGGGTTCTACCATGCTCTTTGCGCTTACAATTCTTTTGTAATGCGAGCCCATGGCTCTCTTTTAAGCTTGGGCGCTCTTAGTGTGCCTTGGCGAGTTATTTTAAGCATTTAATAGTGCCTTAGCACCTCAGTGAGCTCTTGGCTCTTTGCTAGGTTCTTTGCTAGAATTTGAATGTTTAATAGTGCCTCCGCACCTCAGCGAGCTCTTGGCTGTGTTGGATTTTGAGCATTTAATAATGCCTTTGCACTTTAGTGAGCTCTTGGCTCTTTGCTAGATTTTGAGTGTTTAATAGTGCCTCCATACCTCAGTAAGCTCTTAGCTCTTTACTAAATTTTGAGTGTTTAATAGTGCCTTTGCACCTCAATAAGCTCTTGGCTCTTTATTAGATTTTGAGCATTTAATAGTGCCTCTGCACCTCAGCGAGCTCTTGGCTGCACTGAATTTCGAGCATTTAATAGTGCCTCTACACCTCAATGAGCTCTTAGCTCTTTGCTGGATTTTGAGCATTTAATAGTGCCTCCACAACTCAGTGAGCTCTTGGTTGCACTGGATTTTGCGTGTTTAATAATGCTTCTGCATCATAGTGAACTCTTGGCTACGTTGGATTTTGAGTGTTTAATAGTGCCTCTACACCTCAGTGAGCTCTTGGCTACGCTGGATTTCGAGCGTTTAATAGTGCCTTCGCACCTCAGTGAACTCTTGGCTCTTTGCTGGATTTTGAGCATTTAATAGTGTCTCTACACCTTAGCGAGCTCTTGGCTATGCTGAATTTCAAGTGTTTAATAGTGCCTCCGCACCTTAGCGAGCTATTGGCTCTTTGCTGGATTTTGAGTGTTTAATAGTGCCTCCGCACTTCACCGAGCTCTTGGCTCTTTACTGGATTTTGAGCGTTTAATAGTACCTTCACACCTCAACAAGCTCTTGGCTGCGCTAGATTTTTCATTAGAATGGAGCAACTTTTAACACATCGTTTCATCAAATAAGAAAATTTTGCTATTTATGATATGCGTTACCAGATTAGAATATAGTTTTAATAGAAGGCCCTTGTTCTTGATCAGTAATCTGTTCAGCTCGTTGCTCGCTGGCCTTACTACATAATCCTGTAATCGACCCCTCTGAATGAGTTCTTCTATGGCATCTTTTAGTGCCCAATACTCTGAAGTGTTATGCCCAATATCACTGTGGTAAGCACAAAACTTATCTTTATTGCCCTTGAATTTCCTAAGAATCGAAAGGGATCTGGGCTTCCCAAAGTTTTTCGTTTCTCATTCTGCCGCAAAGATCCTGTCTTGTGCATCTGACAGAACGTTATAGCTTTTATGGCGACCCTGATGCTAGGGTCGCTCGGTCTTTCCCCTCTTCATGGGTTAACTGATGGGACTGTTACTTGGATTTTCTCCACCCTTCTTCTTATTTTGAGGAGTGCTTGTTGCTTCACCCTTATTCTTGGTTTCCTCCATGCTAAAAGTTTCCTCCCACCTGATTTGCTTGGCAGCTCGCTCATAGAATTCAACAAGGTCTCGAGTTAGGGACTTGTAGAGGCTTTTGTATAGCTTCCCATCTTTGTGAAGTCCTATCGAAATCACTGTTAAGATACTTTCCTCTGAAGGATTTTCCAGGGAGTTGGCTTCATGCTTGAATATGGCTATGTAATCCTTCAGCGATTCGCCCTTGGGCTAAAAGATCATTGTGAGATGGCAAGGGGGCACAATTTTCCTATTTAGCTCCTGGTATTGGTCCATGAATTTCTTTTGGCATTCTTCCCAACTATTAACACTACAAGCGGGGAGGCTTTTGAACTATAATCAAGGTATACCTCCTAATGTGGCTGGGAAGACGTGGCATTTGACCAAGGGGTTAGATGTTTGGAGATCCATCTGGATGTTGAACACATCTAGGTGGTCGCATGGGTCGCTATTCCCGTCATATAGCGGGATCGCGAGCACTTTGAACTTTTGTGGGAGAGGTTACATTTTGATCTCCACAGAGAATGGTGAGCTCTCCTAGCAGCAAGGCTGGTTACTTTGGGTCTGGGGGGTTCTTCTAGCTGTTTCATCCTTTGGAAGACCTTTTTCATTATCGGGTCTGACATTTCAGACCGTGGGCCGAAGCCTTCGACTCGCTGTGAGCACCCAGATCGCTGATCATGATGATCTTCATGTGTTTGCTTTTGAGCTACCTTGTACAACTACTTGAGCTGCACAACAATTTCCTCCTGCCTCTGGGCATCTTGGGCTCGCACCTATGCTAATGTTTTAACAGTTTCAGCCAACTCTCTTACCATGCTCTCAAGTACTGGCTGAGTTTGGTGAGATGTTTGCACCTCTTGATTTCCAAAGATAGTATCATGTTGATGAATTTCAACAATGGAGGTGTCTATTTGCTAAACAGCCGGACTATTGGAACTTCGAGTGGTTCTTCCTCTTGCCATTGTTACTCTGACGGGTATTTTAGAAAATAGATAGGCCCTCCTTCAAGCGCTAAAATGCTGACGATGGAATTTGGTTTGGGACCAAACTCCTACCAACTATGTGTAGTTCTTGAATCCCAAGCTATTTTCTGTTAAAGGGAGTGAGGAGAAGAAGAATAAAGATGATGGAAGAGGAAGAAAAATGGTGGGATGCAATGTTTTTAACGTGATTCAGTTAAATTCGAGCGATACCGAACGCTACGTCCACGGTTGAGCTTTTATTATCTTTTGAAGAAAGTATTTATAGAGTTTTCTACTATGGCCTTTTTGGACCACCTCCTTCTAATAGAGTGTTCCTATTTATATAGGAATGAAGATTACATGTAATGATTACAAGATATAGTTCTGTTACATCAAGTAATAAATGTAAAATACAGTAAAACTTTTACAATCCAGCTATTATAGGCTACTTTCTATGAGGGTGGGCCCCTTTCATCGGCTGAAAATAAGCTTGTTAGAAGCTTGTTCGATATTTTCTTCTTGCGGAGCTCTTTGTGATAATCGCCCCTAGCGAACTGAGTTCGTTGGTAAGGGATTGTTGTTTTTTTTCAAGGCAGCGAGGATGATCTTGGAATTAGGGAGCGAGCTTGTCTGTGTGCGAGCTGGGGCAGTTCACCGAGCTCGTGATTTGAGGCTTCATGTAATTGCTCTCAACGAGATGGTTGTTCTCGGGTTACTATCGTTGGTGATCTCATTGCGCTTAGCGGGGTGGTTTTCGCTGGGTGTCCTCAACAAACCAATCTTTTTGACTTCTGTTGAGCTTTCTCCGACTTGTCCTTCAAAGCTAATTTTTACACATAATAGGTTATCTATTATTTTTTTTTAACAAATTTATATAACTCTATATTTATGACATTATTCGATTTGACCATAGGTTTAATCAGTTCAACCAATCGAATCATTATCTGATGACTTTTCTGATTTATTATCCGATCCTATTTTTAAAACATTAATTGAGAGTGAGCATAATATCTTACCATTGTATATCTTTTTTTTTTTTGACATATTGCTCAAATTACCTAGCATGAGGCTCTATGCATTAAAAGAGTTAGAATTCACTTTGGGAAAAGCTATCAACTAAGACTGTGGGTTCAACTAGAATATTGGTCGAGTTTTATTCTGTTTTAACATATATTCTAAATTGTGGTGCATTAAAAGATGTTTGTTTTCACATCCTATAGTCATTATTTTATCTCCTTTCTTCTTTTGTATAAATCTTAATTGAGTTTGCATCACATTGGCTGTTGCCCTTCTTATTTCTATGTTGCTGCATATATAATTTTATACATGTTTTTAATAGTTCATTTCTCACGTAGGTATGGAGTTATTTGCCAATGATAGCTGATAAAGAAAATTATGTAAGTGTTACAATTATGTGCATGTACAATTTCCTTTCCATCATTGATTTTAGCTTAAATTTCAATTATGATTTGTTATCTTATATATTGTGTTTTTATAAATGTATGTAAATTCAAGTAGTTTATGTATATCTCTTTGATAGCATGGAATACTTACATTAATAAATATAAAAATTGATAAAATTTGATGGATTTGTTAAAGTTGTACTTTGAATAATTGAAATAAAAATGAAAGAAAAAAGTCCACTCAAAGCAATAAATTTTTTCAATTTCAACTTTATTAATTTAAAAGCATACATTTGATATATTTTTTATTATAGTAATTGATTTTATAGAAGTTATCTATGTGCATTATGTGGAATAATATACTTTGTTCCATTCTATTTTCGATATTACCTTAGCTTCTAATACATGGTTGCTCAATCGTGTAACAACTAATCTTGTCCCTTTACATAATCCTACCTTTACGTTTAAGAGTATTCTATCATATTGTTTTACTTTTCTTTAAAATTATATTATTATTAAATATTTTATTCAAATAATTTTTTTCCTTCTTAATTACTATTAATATCAAATTTAAGTCAATTCATGAAAATATAAATTAAAGAACCAAATTATTATAACAAACATAAAAACACTAAAAATAGAAGAAAATCAAAATTAAAAGTCTAATTATTTATTAATTTAGGACAAAACTTTTTTCATACCTTAGATTTTGGAAATTGGAAATTGGAATCACACAATTAGACATAAATGATTATTCCCTTCTTATTAATTAGATGGGTTTATTTCCTTTATAAACCACCAAAAATCATGATGTATTTCCTTATACAGTAACTCATGAACTTTGTATCTATTACTGTGAACATGAATTAAAAACTCTCCTATTTTTGTTCATAATTATTGCCAACATTTAATTTCTCCAATATTTTGTTTTTATTTTGAACCTAATATTTTCCAATTTAATTTGTGTAACTACTAAAATTACTTGAATCATTTATTTTTTAAAATAGCATTTGATTGGTTTTGAGAAAAATTTTCAATTCTGAAAATTGTCAATTCAAATGAATCTGAAGACAAAACTCATGGCCCAATTCCTACATCTTTTTTATTCGCCTTAATTGATCAATCTTGATTTTCGGGTATATTTCTTCTTTTACCATTCCATTTCCTTATATAATCTTTGCACTTATTTATATTTCATCTAGCATTCTCTCATTCCTACTTCTTTGTCATCAAGACATAATTCAAATTGAAGCTTGAGCTCTATAAATTTAGTGATGATTATTTTTAAGGAGGTCAAGATCATCTAAAGAATAATCAATGAATTAAAATCATGTTATGTGTTTTCCTTCTCCTTTTTCTTCTCTATTTGATTTCAACAAAATACCAGAAAACACAATAAATTTTTACTAATAGAATGTAATCATATTTGCTATTATTGAAAAATATACTCATACCAAGTATAAACCTCCAATTCAAAGTAGTGATGAATCTTACAAATCATATGAAATTGAATTTTCTTAATTTTTTATGATATTGATTATACTTTAGAATAATTATTTTTAGACTTTACATAGAGTTCTAATGTTATAATTTTTACTTGATTTTCGAATTTGATTATGGGTTCAAATTTATGTATTAAAAGTTTTGATTTATTGAAAGTGAAAATAATATCTCATAATTGCATATCTTTCTTTTTGATAGATTGCTTATGTTACTTAACATAGGCACTATGCATTAAAAGAGTTACAATTTGTTATAGGTGATTCTTGTTCTTGGTTAAATGGGCTGAGAAGGCCCAATGGAGAATAAGTCCAGCCCGAAAAGGTCCGAATCGCTCAAAAGTGCTGAGGTTGCATAGAAAAAGTGTCGGCTCGCTAGTAACGAGCTCAGGATGTAAGGCATGCTCTGAAGCAGAAATCCAAACTTGCTAAGTAGAACTAATCCCGAGTCGCTGAAAGAGCGAGCCATATCTAGGATACGCACCCTACAAGTCCGAGACCGAAACTAGCCCACGGCGCCACAAGGCACATAGCACATGCCCAAGTCGCCAAATGAATGACCTCCAGTAACAAGGTATGACACATGTCAAGTTAGTAGCTAGAGGCACATTTTTTCAACTGACAAATTAGCCTATAAAAGGAGACACCTGTTTGCAAACCTCAATTAATAGAGTTTAAGTTGTTTGTACATAATTATTACATGATGTAACTAATGTACAAATCGAGAAATTTCCATTATAACCTCCCCCACTTCTATAAATAAGAAGAAAGTCCATTGTAAAAGGGACTTCCGAGGAACGTATGCGGAAGCTCTGTCAAAATAACAAGAAAGGCTTGTATACTATAACTCAGCCAGTTTGAACAGTGAAACCACTGCCTAAAGGGAAATATAATCAACATGGATATAGGGGCTAAACTAGCTTTACCCAAACGGCGATAAAAATGCTCCTGTGTCCATTCTTCTCCTTCTTCATTCTCTTATTTATTCACTCCCACACGTATAGCTCACAATCTGGGTGTTGACTAAAATTTGAGTCCACTAAACTAGATTTTACTGTCAACACAATTCAATGTAGGAAAAGTTATCAACTTGACACTATGGGTTCAACTAGGATATAGTTTGAGTCTTATTTCTCATCTTATAGTCATTATTTCATCTCATGACTTCTTTTACACACACACACAAATCTTAGTTTAATATGTATCACAATAGTTGTTGTCTCCGATATTCCTATGTTATTGCATATATAATTTTATATATGTTTTTAGTAGTCCATTCCTCATATCAAATGTAGTTATAGAATTATTTACCCACAAGAGTTAATAAAAGAAAATTATATAAGTGTTACAATTAAATGCATGTATAAATTCTACCATTAATTTTAGCCTAAATTTCCATTATGATTTGTTTTTATATACTGAATTTTTATAAATATCGATAAATTCATCAAATTTATGCATATGGAATTATTTACATTAACAAATATAAAAATTGTTTTGATGAGTTTGCTACAGTAATAATTTGGCTAATTGAAATAAAAATGAAAAAAAAAACCTTTCAGTCAGAACAATAAATTTCTTCAATTTCAACTTTATAAGCACACATTTAATATATATATATATATATATATTTTGTTATACTAATCGATTTTATAGAAGTTATCTATGTACATTATGTGGAATAATATAATTTGTCCTATTATATTTTTAGATATTATCTTACCTTCCGGAACATGGTTGTTCAATCATGTGACAATTAATCTTGTTCCATTACATAATTCTATCTTATTGTTTAAGAGTATTCTATTTTATTATTTTACATTTCTTTAAAATTAAATTATAATTAAAAAATTTATTTAAATAAATTTTCTTTCTTCTTAATCACAGTAAGTATCAAATTCAAATCAATTCATAGAAATATAAATTAAAGAGTAAAATTATTATAATAAAGATAAAAACACTAAAAGTAGAATAAAATCAAAATTAAAAATCTAATTATTTATTAATTTAGGACAAAACTTTCTTTATAACTTAGATTTTATAAATTGAAAATTCGAATAAGACATAAATTAGTATTCCTTTTTTTATTAATTAGAAGATTTTATTTCCTTTATAAACAAGAAGAAATCATGTTGTATTTTCCATCTGCCGTAACAATAGCGTTTTAGGTTTCTCTTTCACTGGGTCTCAAACGCATTCACACCCTTCCATCCCGCCCTCCTTAGTGTTTGATCTCTTTCGCTTTTTAGATTTTCTCTTTCACTCGGTCTCAGTAGTATCATGTTATATACACTATTCTCCATTCCAAAATACAAAAGAGGAGGAGAGATCAGTAAATGCAAGGAACCTCAACCCCAAATTCATTTGGATTTTATTGTGTTTGCTTTCCACAATTTTTACTTGGCATTAGACGGACTTATATCCTGGTTATGGAATTGGTCCAAAGCTTATGCTGGCCACAAGGTTTTTATGCTTGGTTAGTTCTTTACTTGTGTTTATTCCTCAAACCTTTTTCTCTGCATGAGGCATTGATTAGTTCTTTACTATTTATGTGCTTGATTTGTTAATGATCTTATTCTAGACTGTCATCTTTGGCTTCAATTGTCGACAAATAAAA
>JANHAO010018830.1:0-13439 GCA_026873985.1 Saraca asoca
AATAATTTTGTGGACTAACATAAATCATGTTTTATATTTAAAACACAAATTTAATATTTAAGTCAATTATGAGTATTTTGTATAAATAGCCCAATTATATATAATCCATTTTGTTTAATGGGTTGCACTTGTGTTAAGTGGACTAAGTTTACTGGGCCATTGTATTGGGTTAACTGATGATGGGTAGGTTAACCTAATAACCCATTAAGGTTACATATGGAGGGTCCCTGATTTCTACTATAATATGCGTGTTACTGACCATTGAATAATATGACTACAGTTTTTGTTTTCTATCATATTATAGCCAACATGCCAGTTTACCTTTATACAGAACAGCTGCTTCTAAGATCAAAAGCATGGATTCATAGTGTTTACCAGGTAATTCTAAACCTTAAATTATTAATACATGTTATACTACAGATTTAGCGGTTAATATATTGTGAAATTTCTTTTGAGATTACGAAATTTCTTTCAATAAGTAGTTAGTTATTACTGATATAATTTATATTATCTTCGTACGATCCGATTGTTTCAAAAATACTTTCATTTTGTATTATTAAAATTTTTGTATTATCAATGTTTAAAATGTTCAATACCATTTAAAAACTTATATCCTTCTAACATAATGTGATGTTTACATAATATTAGAAGAATAAGTGAATTTTATTTTTTTTAATAAATTTCGTAAATTTAAATATTGTAAATTATATATTCATAAAATATCATATGTAGAACTTTTATTATTATGTATCTATGTTAATATTTTATTGCTTTGTATTATATATGCAAAATAATAAACAAATAACTAATAATAAAACATGTGTTTTTAATAATGAATTTGTTAATTTCAAATGTTAGATATAAAATAATTTAATTATCCACGTATTTATTTATTACAAACTTACATTGAATTTTAATGTTGCTTTTACTAAAATCCTTTTTATTATATTCGTACATATCTAAGGACAGAGTAACGTAGCTCCCTCAAGCCACAATATTTTTTCACACAACTATATATATGAAATAATTCTCTCTTAAAATATTATATTAGTCTCTCAATTAAGACTTTACATTGAATTATTTCTTATAAGTTGATATAATATTATATTAATAATATTTTATAATATAATGCATTTCTATTTCTTATATAACAATATATAAAATTTTGTAATTTTATCATTAACAATTGCATTATAAAAATTTTCTAATTTTTACAAGTTTTTATGCAAAATTACAACTTTTCAATGTGAAATATGCATTAAAAAGAAAAAAAAGTCTGAAAACTTTTTCACAAAAATAGCAATAAAACATACCTTCATTACACATTGGATGGCGATTGATTGATATCAGTATCAACCAAACTTATACTTACCATTGCACAATTTTTTTATGAAATATATTTTCTACAAAAATTGCCATTAAGATTTAAAATAGCTATCATTTAAGTTATTCTTACAAAATTTTATATCAATATGAAATTATTTACTCTCTTATCAATAATATAAAATATATAAAAAGAAAATTCAACATTTTGATCGTATGCAAATTTCTTTTGAAATCTTCTAAAATTTTACTTACAAAATAAATATAATAATTACTTATAATTCAACGATTGAATTAAAAAAAATTATTAATTGATATAAATGTCTTAAGTATTATATTAATATCAATTGATTTCTTTCCTTATGCTTTTATTCTTTCAAATACATATAAAAATATATTTATATAAATAACATTCCTCACGTATAGTTTTTCTCCGAATCTAAAATTTTCGTTTAGTATAAAAGTACCATAAATATAAACAGTACCTTAAAATAGATATGAACAATAATCTTTTCAGTTACCCACTTGAAAAAAATAATAATAAAAAAATTGGAGCCTGCAAAGAAAGTTTGTTTAAGCAGAGGTTTGGTTTCTCAAAAACACATCAAAGGGCAACTATGTCATTTGAGAGAGAAACAGGCATCTCACAAAACACAGCAGCGTGATTTTCAAGATGAAGAGCAAAGGGACATAAAGGTCATTATGGGAATTGAAAAGTGCTGAAGTGAAGAAGTTAGACAAAATTATTAATAGGGTGAGTTGGTTGGTAGCGAACGAGAAGCAAGGGCACCGACGAAAAGCTGATTGGATGGGCGGCCTCACATACAAGCCGCTTGTGTTTAGATAATGTCCCGCCAACCTCTCAACTTTCACCCATGGCTTATTGCTTTTTTTGTTGTTTTTAAACTTCAAAAAATTTTAAAAGTATTATTGTATATTGATTTAATATATTAGAATTTATTATTTTCATTTTTGATATATTAGGTTTTAATTTTTTTTATTAATGACTGAGTGACAAATTATTGAGATACACAATTTTTTTATATTGGAATGCAAATCACAATTAAAAAAATCTTAAAATTTTTATCAAATGTTATTATAAATAATATTTTGAAAGTCGGAACAAATCAAACCTCGGACACTTATCATTATATTAAATGATTTAAGGTGATTCAAAAAAAAAAGTCGATTTAGTAATTGAATTAGCATGAACAACAAGAATAAAAAAAATAAGAAAATTAGTCTAATATTTAAAAATTAGTTAGATTTTTTTTGTTTTTTTGCTTTTAAACTTTTTTTCGTGAGGTTAGTTTAATAAATCTATATATAATAAAAAAAATATTAAAAGAAAAAATTTATCACTTAATTATCTATAAACTTACTAATTTATTTAATTTCTTTAAATTTTTTATTTTTATATACAATATAAATTCATATTTACGATATAAATTAGTTATTATTTAATTTGTTTAATAAATTTATATAAATCTATATATATAGTATCATTTGATTCTATTATTGATTTAATCGATTAAATCAATCAAATTATAATTCAATAATTTTTCTAATTTACTGTCCAATCTAATTTTTAATACATTGATTATACCCCTAAAAGTGTCAATAAAATTTAATCCTTCTAAATTAGTGATTGAGTAATCCAAATTAATTGATCACCCAATCATATCAATTGTGCTGCTAAATAGGTTTGTATAATTTACTATTAATTAATTCACTATCAAATGGCAGGATCATGTGACCAAAAAAAAAAATCTAACTATATGATAGTTTTTGATAAAATGTTGGAAAGAGGCTTAAACTTATAACTTCTTAAAAATTATTTAAACTTTTCATCACTAACCAGCTTTAAATGGCTTAAATTTTATCACATTGAAAAAATATATGTTGTTGTTAAACAATAAAAAATTTAAAAGCCACTTGCCTTAAAGTTCGTTTATAAAAAGTGCCTAATTCTCTCACACGATATTATTTAATCATTAAATTTTTTGTAGTATGTTTTTACACTAGTGGATAAAAAAAATCTAGTTATAAAATTAATTTTGTGAGAAAATTGTATATATTTATTTTTTATAAATGTAAAAAGGATTATTAAATAATCTCAATTAAAAAAAATATTGGATGCATGAAGTGATTGAGTATTTAGTCCAAATCTTTTTACTCAAGCGGCATTTCTTTTTTTTTTTTTAGAAAACTTTACCTTATGTTGTCCTATTCTAGTGATTATTATTATTATTATTATTATTATTATTATTATACTAAAAAATAAAATTCATAACTAATGTATTCTTGATTTTTTAAATGATAGATCAAAAATAAAAAATATTATTAAGATGACAAATTAAAAAAACGATAAGAGTAATTTACACGTGTATAATCCATTGGCGTTGGTACTTGATAGGCTTCATTTAACCTTTGCAAACAGCGTGCGGAGAAATTCTTAAATACTTATAATGCATATTTTTATTCTCGCAGTTTTACACTGAATAAAAATTAATTATTAATTTGTAGATAAATCACATTCATCTTTTTTGAAATTTGGTATAATTACACTTACATTCATTTTATTTTAAAAAATTTACATTCATCTCTATTTTTATGTATACTTACCTCATTTCTCTTTATTTTAAACATATTTTCCTTTTAAATATTTTCTAACTATAACATATTGCTTTCATAATTTCACCTAATAAACAAAAATTAATTTATTAATTTTAAGATAAATTATATTCACCTTCTATAAAATTTGTTATAATTTCACTCACATCTTTTTTATTTTCAAAAATATATACAAATCTCCCTTTTTATATACACTTAGCCTCATTTCCCCTTATGTTAAGCATCCAGCCACCTCCCTCCCTTCAAATAAAAAAAAAGAGATAAATATATATTTTTCAAATAAAAAGGATGTAAATGTAATTTTAAGAAAGATAAATATAATTTATTTCTAATTTTATTATTTATATATTAATTTTATAATATTTAACTGCATTAAAATTCTAATATTTTAATTTTCAAAATATTAACAATATAAAAATTAATATGTGACGTCTATTTACGGAATAAAACAAAGTATTCATAAACACATGCGAGAATGATATTAAAACGGAGCATACAATATATTCTCACGGTGTGAATAGCCCACATTAAACCAGTCACCCAACCGTGCCAAGATGTGCTGCTAATAAATTCGCACTTTTAATATTAATTTATTTTGTATAGGAAAGGCCAGCAAACTTTGCGTGAAACCACCCGGTTAGATTTGAGCGTGACCATGTGTCGCGTGCCACGTGGCTGCTAAGTCTGGTCTGTTGATGCTGGAGATGTCTGGTCCACTTGTCATCTGCGTGAATTCCACTGCTCTTTTTAACGACCTTTTGCTTTCTAATTAATTATTAGGTAAAATGTAGTCTATTCTCAATAAATATGTTTTAAAATTAGAACTCCTCAACTTTAAAATTCAATATTTAATCTCTAAAATTTTAAATAAAATGAATTTTTTATTTTTTATTTTAATTATAATGAGAAATTATTTTTGATTCTTTTAATTTCAATTTATTTTTTGTAATGGAATAATTTAACCCTTTCAATTCATAAACAAAATAAAATGAATCAACGATTATAAAAAATTTAAAAAATAAAAATAAATAAAAAAAGTCATGAAAATTATATTAAAAATATGATTAATTCTCAAATTTCGGATGAAATAACAAAAAATGAGTACTACTAATTTTTTAAAAAAATTTAAATAAAAAAACTCACTTTCTAAAGAAAAATTCCTTCATTTTGCAAATACAAATTTATTGATTATTGAGATTATCTTCAATTCATTGTTAAAAACTTAAAATAAATCATAATCTTTATTAAATTTTGTTAGTGATAAGAGTTGATCACTTACCTAATTGAAAGGTAAGTATAAAGAAGAGATTGATTAGAATTCTAATTAAAATTCAATTATAAATAATAATTTATTTGATATTGTCAATTAAGTTAAAATTTCAAGGAATTAAGTGTTTAATTTTAAAGTTGAGGGATAATTTGATTTTGAAACATAATTTAATAGTACAATTTATTCTACCCTTAATTATTTTAAATTGAACTCAATTGACTTTTTTTTTTTCAAAAATATTATATATATATATATATATATATATAAGAAGGTTTAAATGCATGTTATAGTTTGAGGATGTATGTATGCCATTATTTTATACCATGGTTATATTTTTCCTTAGATTACAAAATATGGCTTGTACCACTCTTCTTTCATTAATTGACAACGGTATTAATTAAAATAATTTTATGCCGTTTGTGACTTGTTTTTAACTTTTTATTATTAAATTCATCATTAGATTTGAATCATAGAATTCCACGTCATTACTTCATTAATACGTATAAATAGGTCTTAAAATTAACTTAAAATATTTTATTGAAACTTAAGATCATAACTGCTATATGATTTCATATTTATTGGTGTTTGTCTTTTTTTTTTCCATAACAAAAATGATAAATCACTTATTAAACATACATAAAATTTTAAATTTGAATCCAACATATTAAAAAGGGGGGGGGAAAGGCTGTAAAATTAATTTCAACTATCATTACATGATTAAAAATGTCAAGGTAGAGTTCATCTTCTATAAAATTCAACCAACAAGACTAGCATAATAGCCACTTGTACTTGAACTAGTGGATTAATAAAATTCATTTTGTTGGTCTAAATATGCAATGTTGTTTCACTTTTGTTTTCTGATGATTTTTTTAGCAATTTATATTCTTTAACTTTTAACAATTATAAGGCTCATGAATCATTTTTCTTCAATGTTATAGTATTTATAGGTTATAATGCTATTTATATTTGAATTAATGCATCTTTTGTTAACATATTAAACTCTTATCTCTTGTCTTCAAAATTTAATTACATGATTAAAAATTATTTAATAATATTTATGATATAATTTTACTTTTGACTTACAATTTAAACTTTAGCCCCTTAGCTCAATGCATAGATGTTTATTGGAAATACTTTGAGATGTTTGCAAGTTTCAACTTTTATTGAAAATTTGACAATAACTCTTATAAAATCTTTTTATTAAATTAAATTTTATTTTTTTATAATTTTATCCTCTCAATTTTTTTAATTAGATCCTAATAAATTTATTTTCAACAAAAAAAAGATTGAAAAACATAATTTTTATTCTCTGTATTTTTTATTTCAATAAACCTTCATATCATTTGTCTGAACTAGAGTTTTGAAATAAAGTCTTGTTGATTGGACTCGACCTAGAGTTTCAAGTGGATCAAGTCGATACTAAAATCCGATCTAAATTGAATTCATGTCAGTCCGTTGAAACTCATGCACCCATTATCCCGTTAGCAATCCAATTCAGATTCTAGAAAAATTGTATAAGAAAATAGCTTATGCAACCAAGCTCGGATTCAAGAAAAATTGTATGAGAAAATGGCTGGTTTAAGGAGTCCAATTGGGTACTTGTTTGTTTGTAAGAGTCAACTTATGCGAGTTTCACAGTTTCCTTACAAGCTATAATTAACTTCATTTTTATTGTACATGCAACTCCTGAGGATATTGAAGTTGCACCGTGGAAAAAGATGCGAGTAGTTGAGGACTTGCAAGTACAAAAAATCAGACATATATGATAAAAATAGTCCATCGAGTACACTCTAATTGTTAAGTCAGTACTTGAATAGAATTTCGAGTAATGTAAAATAAAATGCCTCTAAAGAGTGAATATTGGGTAGTATATATAGGTATCGAGTGTATCAATTGACATGCCTTTGGGTGAATAGTATATAACCACATATCTTCAACACATTGAAGATACTTGCAGGAATCTCACTAGGCAGTTGGTAGGGTCACGTTATTTATATTGGCCTAATTACGTTTTTTGTCATCAATTTGATAAGACAGTTTGGTTCACATAGTTCTTCCTTAACATGTTCTAGGTCATTCAATTATGGTGTAACCGATCAACCGAGGCAGTCTAGGCCACATTAATTCTACCAATCTTTAGTCGATTGACCACCGGTCGATCGACTAGGGACTTATATGAATTGAACTGTGTCATTTGCCCTTTTTCCCACTCAAAGGATGCTCATTCGACTTTACCAGAAGTCCCTCCGTTTTCCATGCCAGCTGCCACCTACACTGCATCTATCTGAAATGCCAATAATCATGGTTTATTGTCTCAAGAAGTCTCAAGACCCATAATAGTCACTTTGGTAACATGGTTCACTATCTAGGTTGTCGATCCCGATCATCTCTAGGCATTGGATCTAATCCTGCTCCTATATAAAAACCAACTACAAATCTTTAGCACCTTCTTACTTTATGTTTTGCTCCTCACTTTTTTGTCAAAACATTATTGTTGAGTTGCTCCTGCCCTAATCTAGACTAAGACTTTAGAGGTTTCCCCAACCATTTTTGCTACTTCCAGATGCGCCTTCACACATCTGCAAGTACTTTCCTCCTTCTCTACTTCTTTTGCGTGATTACTTTTTAGTTTTCTACATTTTTTCTTTTGTAAACGCACCAAATATGATAGCTCATCTCCTACACTTTTACTTGGCGTTTGTGCCTTATCGTTCTCATACCCTAACCTGGGTTGCACTAGAGAGATCAATCGATGTCCCTACCTTCCTTCTCTAAAATTTTCCCTTGGGACTTGGGTTTTTATTTGGCCCTTCGCATTAATCACCTTTCCTACTTATTTTGCCCTTCTTAATTGCTTTTTCTTTTGTTTTCTTTTGAATGTGGGCTTTGCCGTTGTGTTTTTTTCCTTCATGTTTGGTAGGCCGTGCAACCCCATCAACTTGTCATTGGACTCTTACTCTTTTTCAAACCTCGATGAATACTTTTTTGAAAAGATCATTTTCAACTTTGCCCTTCCTTTTCGATCAATCATGGCTGACTGATCCCGTGATGATCAAGGAAACAAACTGCTTACCTTATAAATGTTGTCTCAGATAGTCTCAGGGACATCCACCCCGATGTGAAGTCTATAGCCGCTTTTGTTGAATGGCAAGATCCAAATGTAATCCAGGAGTTGGAGAAAATCCACTTTTTGGAAGAGTCTATCGAGGGCATTGTCTTTGAGCCCACCTTGGAAGACAAGAGGGTCTATAGCTTTAACACTTCTTCTTTTTTTATGTTATATGGGATGTAGTCGTTCGAATCCATGTTTGCCCCTTTTTTTACCGTTTTCCAACAAAGCGTCCTTCACATTATAGATGTTTGCCCTTCTTAACTAACCTAGAATGCTTGGTCCTTTCTCACCTGTTTTGAAGTATTGAGTGCTCATATTCAACTCAAACTAACAATTGGGTCTTTTTTCTTTTTCTTTTCCTACTTAAGCCAAAAGACTAGGAGTTAGGTGTACTTCCTTCAACGTCCCGACTGAATGAGCTTAAAGAATATACTTACTAGTATTTGCACTTGGAAGCATTCCTTTTTCAAAGCCTAGGTTGTTAAAAGATTTTACCCTTTCTTCCTCTAAGATGGAGAGTTGATTTACCCTGTCAAATACACTAAATCTTTGAAACCATCATCGGGGCATGCTTTCAAGGATGTTTTTATTGTTGAGCAAAATCCTGTGATCCGTCTTCTAGCATTAGGACTATTTGACACCCAAGCCGTTCTTTGTATGTGACTTACTACAACACTTGTTACTTGCTCACTTCGCTTTGCTAACTTCTTTATTTTCAGGCTGCTAGTTGAAAAGTTCAATGGTAGAAATTCATCACTTAAAGACAGATCTAAAATGGATGGCTGAGATTTGCACTTGGGCTTACACCAAGGAGAAGCCTATTATACTGCCCATTACCTAAATGAAACTGGCAATATCAACCGAGGTTGTTTGTAGCTCTCCTTCCACTGATCAACTTGCTGCTACTCCTAACCATAATAAAGCACTGGCCATAAAAAAACACAAAACTTCCTTTGAAGAACCAAGTAAAGGCAAAGGCAAGGAACTGAGCTCATCTGACACTTCTACCCCTCCTACAAAAAAGATCAAGGTGGGAAGAAGCTACTGTCAATCAACACTTCTGAAGGAAGCAGTTTAGCTTTTAATACCATAGACAACCTATGGTATAAAAATGCTAACTATGGCACATTTTTAAGCAACCAACTGCTTCTCCTACTTGACTACTATTGTGCCAAGGAATTCATACTTGACCATGGCCCATTACATATGCTAAAAGTTTTTGCTGTTCAAATGTCCCATTCTCTTGCCAACTTGCTGGCTACCCTTTCATCCTTTGCTCTGAATGAAAGGGAGTTGGTGAAGATTGACCTCTCCGCTATGGAAGAATTATAGAGAAACTTGGAGACCAATTTGTAGGATACGGTCGATTGAGACAAAAGCATTGCCAATTTGACCAACAATATATCCTAATTGGTGAAAGAGTAGGATGTTTTGTCTCAACAAAGCGAGACCTTGGCAACCAAGCAGAATGTCCTATCAAAGAAAAGTGACAACTTGGCAAAAGAGTTAGAAGTCGAATAGTGAGCTTGAATAGACCATGAGGTTGCTTTTCAAAAAGAACTTACAACGACAGTGCAAGAGGCTGAAAACCTTAGCTTTCCCATAATGCAACTGAGGGTTTCTAGCATCATCAACCATATCCAACATTTTAACCTTGGTGTTACTCTGGATCTATCTAAGCTTCAATAGGACAAAACATTGGAAAAGGTGCTACAAAGCATACCTAAGGAGTAGATTTTTTTTTAAACTCGCACCTCCTAGCAAATTTAATGAATCTGCCTTGTTTTCACATTCTTGCATCTCAACTTAGACTTCTAGCAGGCCAATTCATACTACTAATTGCTTTGTTATAGTATCTTTTTGCCAGGATGAGCCTCCAACTAGCCATTGCACCCTACTAAACAACCATGTTTTTATTATTTTTCATTCAAAACCTTCTTCTATTTGTATTTGTATTATTGTTGCTCTTCTATGTAATGACTATGCTAAGTGGCTATATGAATATTTTTTGTTTTTCCAATTGACTATATGCACATTTACCTTAATCTTCTATACCTATCCGATTGGCTATAAACTCGTACATCTACTTAATACTATTCCTTGTGTACCTTTCCCAAGTTCAAAGGTTTATTTGATGATTTACTTTTGCACATGTTCAAGCATCCTTCTGAGGAGTTGAACTTAGCACATTTGTTATTACAGTGAGGTAGTCTTACACTTTCACGCTATGCTAGAGGATCTGCCTAGATCGATGGATCTACTTAGATTTTTGCTTATACTGGGGGAAATATGCAAACCAAGGGATCTGTTTAGATTTTTGCTTATACCAGGGGATTTGTTCGGATTGAGGGATCTACTTGGATTTTTGCTTATACTAGGGGATTTGCCTGAATTTTTGAGACATATAGGATATAATTTTCTTCATTTCTCCATGTTAGCTACATTAAACACCACTCAGGCGGCTAAACCTATGCATGATACTATTTCAAATACATGACATTCCATGTTCAGGGAACAAGTTTCCCATGTATGGTTTCTAGGCAGTAGCGCCATTGAGGAGGCTCTCTTACACTCTGAATGGCCCTTGCCATGTGGCAGCTAAATTTCCTTCATTTTGCATTTTTCATAGGCCATTTACCCTTTATAGGAATAAGTCTTCTTTTATGAAGGTTTTGCTCCTTGCTTTTTTGTTTGCAATTTCGGCAATATTTGCTTTAAAGCGTTCATTCTGTGACTAATCTACTTTTCTTGTTTCAACTGGCATATCTAGTTCTTACCTTTTTCCCTCTTCATTTTTTTGTTGTTTGTACTACTCCCTCCTCTCAAAACATTGTCCTAATTAAACTAGGAGCATAACTTTAGATTTGTAAATGAGCTTCAAAAGAGTTTCACCAGTAGTTGAGTGCACAGTGGTTTTACATGACCATAGAACAGTTGGTAATTCTTCAGCCCATCTTCCATTTGCTTCATTCCAACCTTTTGTGTAGTCCTTCCAAAATGATCTTATTTGTTAGTTTAGCTTGTCCATTCGATTGGGATGTTCAATATAAGTGAACCTTTGTTTGATTCCCAGCCTTCAATTTAAAGCATGTAAGACTTTCTACTTTCATATAAAATATGAAAAGAGGAATATACCTTTGACAAAATTTTGGAAGTCATTACCAGCAAACTGCTTCCTATTATTCGATGTAATTGTAGCCAAGAAGCCATACTTGAAAGGCATCATTGACAAGTTTCTCACAATGAAACTTATAATTTTAGAAATTTTTCCAAATGAATTGTTGTATGTTATTTGAGGTTATGGTTATGAGAGGTTCTGCCTCTATCCATTTAGTGAAGTAGTCAATTACCACCAGCACATACTTTAGCTGGCCAGGAGCTATTAGGAAGGGTTTTAGCAAATCAATGCCCTATTGGTTGAACAGCTAAGTAACGAAGATGAACATCTACTTAATGGTTGGCTACCTCTGAACTTTTGCAAATCCCTGGTACTTTTCACAATTTAGTACTAATTCCAAAGCTTCTTGCTTCATTTTTTGCCAAAAATATCCCGATCAAATAGGTTTTAAAGCAATCGTTGCTCTTGCCATGTGAAACCCACAATTGCCTTCATGAATCTCCTTAAAACATAATTAGTTTTGCTCAACTAAAGACACCATAATGATGGAAGGGAGAAACTCTTGTTATACAACTGCTCTTCTTACATAAAAAAAAAAATGTGCTGCTCTTTGTTTGACCTTTTTTGGCCTCCCTTTTATCTTCTAGCAACTACCCTTCTTCCAAGAACCTTACTATTAGAGTTAGCCAAGATGACTCTTGTTCCACACACATCACTTTATCTATGCAAGGAACTTATAGTGTCTTCTGGATTACCATTCTGTTATTCACTATTACTTTAGCCCTGGCCAGCCTGGCTAATGTATCCGCACACTCATTCTCTTCCTTTAGGATCGTTACTTGTTCAAACCTAAATTCTTTCAACAAAGTGTCATGCCTTGATCCACAGAACGTGACCGGTGTAGGAGGTCACCATCAGGAATCCCCTTCATCAGGAAACCCCCTACAAGCCTTATAATGCAACTAACATACCAATGACTCATTATTTTGTCAATCTACAATGAAATATCTAAATATTAAATTCTAATAAAAAATCTGATAGAGTTCCCTCTATTTTTCAGACACCTGGCCACAAGGTCTATACAACAATACAAGGGCTACATGGCCATCACACCCTATATAACATAATATAATAAAATACAGTGGCCCAGACTATACAATTTATATCCTACCGAGCATCTAACAACCATAATGTATGCATACAATCCTACCAACTACCATTTCCTTTTCACCATTTATATACCTTTATTCTCTACAAGGATGATCTACTCAATCCGAGAGCAGATTTCATACCAGTGTAAGGTGAAGGAGCTATAGAAGAATCTTAGGGCTCTGAAAAATATGGAAAAGTAAGAAGGTGAGTTTCATAGAAACCTAATGAGTAAACAATCTCATGATCACCCAAAAATCCCATTTAAAAATCATACTCTAAAGTGTATATATATAAATATACAACCATGAAAATATACTTACCTATTTTGCAGCCATAATCTCAAATAAATTTGAAAACTATAGTTCAGCAAGAAAGTTAAGTAATTAAAAACATGATATTCAACAACATAATAGTAAATAGGAGAGAAATCCAATAACTTTCTAAAATTTCATTAAAACTCAATATAGTAAAACATACAACTGGATTTCCAAAGAATAAATTTAAAATAGTAACCATATCATAATTCTCGTTATAAGCCATCCAACACATCTGTTGAGGCTTATGAACATAACCCATCATAAGTCATCTAACACATCTGTCATATGCTCATGAATGTATATCCATACATCTCCATCCTTATTTGCTCTAACTCGAGCTGTTATTCTTCACAAGTGCACTTAAGGGTTACCAATAAATTTTTCAATGGGTCCAATATCTCAAATCAATCATGAAATTCATTATCTGAGTAAGCAACATTTATTAAAACATACATAAACCTATTAAGGCATTTCCATATCCATTCAACATATAGAAAAATAGTATCATCAATT
>JANHAO010018831.1:0-13441 GCA_026873985.1 Saraca asoca
TCGACCCGTATTCGTCGGTTCTTTACTACAATTACACCGTGCGCTTGCGGCTATTTTAAAACGTACAACAAGTTTGTGCACATCAAAATTCAACACAAGTGCTAAGAAACAAGAGAAAGCTAAAAGACAAAGAGCTGATAGTTAGATTGAAAATGAAAAAAAGTGAAAAAAATGAGCACAAAGGAGTAGTAGCCTTAAGTTTATCTTATAGTCATATTCTAGAGTTAAGTCACACTATTTGTGTACCTTCCATGAGAAGGAATTGGATTTCAATTGTTGCTCTAGACCTATGAATATAGTTGTCATTTGGGAAATGGAAGAGTTAGTTTGTTCCATAAATGTTGTGGTTGGAAACAAAAAAGGTAGAATTGATGAAAGATTTTAATGTCATCGTATAGGCATTTCAATCATATCTCTAGAGAAAGGATGAATAGATTAATAAAATAAAGAATTCTCCATGATCTAGCCTTCTCTGGTTTTGGTATGTGTGTTGATTGCATTAGAGAAAAAACTCCTTCTAGAGCTAGAAGATAAAAGAGAACTAAAAGAGAAAATGTTCTAGAGTTTATTCACATTAATATTAGTGGACCGATTACACCGAGCATTATGGTGGGTACAAGTACTTCATCACTTTCACTGATGATTATTCAAGTTTTGGCTAGGTGGAACTCCTCATTAAAAAATAAGAATCCTTAAATGCCTTTTAAGGCATTCAAGACTACAACTAAACTCAAACTAGAAAAAAAAATTAAGTGCTTTAACTCTGATAGAGGTGATAAGTACTATGGTAGATACAATGAAACTAGTAGGAATCTTGGTCTTTTTTTAAGATATCTCCAAGACAAATTGAGGCTAGTTTTACTATGACTAAAATGCTCAAACAAAATGGGATTACAAAAACGAAGAACAATACACTTATGGACATGGTGAGATGTATGTTAGCAAATTCTATTTTACCAAACTTTTTATACGGTGATACTTTAAATATCATTTTGTATGTTCTAAATCAAGTCCTTGCTAAGTCTATATCTAAAATTCCTATATGAATTGTTGTATAAGAAAAGCCTAGACTTAGGCATTTCTATGTTTAGGGTTACAAGGCTGAAAGTGAAGCCATATGATTTGTTTATAGAGAAGCTTGATCCAAAGACTATTAGTGGTAATTGAGTAAGATTGTGCCATTTATTTTGAGGACTATTTGGATGGTAAGAGTTAATCACCATATGATATCTCTCTTCGAGATAAGTAAGTTATTATTCCACTAGCATCATAGTTGTTTAAAACATACTAGTTTATCCATAAGATTATTCAGTGCAACAAATGGAAGAATCAATAGTGGAAGTTAGAGATCTTAATGCTTTGTTGGTAGAAGAAAGGAAACCAAGTCCTATAAATGAAGAGGTACCCTTGAGAATATCCCAAAAGGCTCGTAGACTAGCAATCACAAATGTCCATTTAGTGTACCTGCAAGAGCACGAGTTTGATGTCAATAATGGCAATAATCCCACCAATTTTCAAGGAGCCATTTCAAGTCTTAATTCTTTGGAATGGATGAAAGACAAAGTGGTTTGATACATCAAAATGATATATGGGATCCGGTGGAATTATTTGCTGGTTGCAAGCCTATTGAATGGAAATAGGTCTTTATGGCCAAATAGGATACTAAAAGAGAGATTAGGAGGTATAACACCAAATTGGTAGTAAAAGGCTACACTTAGAAAGAAGGTGTTGATTATAGAGAAACTTACTTACTTGTTTCGACTAAAGACTCATTTTGAGTTATTATGGTGATGGTGACACATTTCAATTTAGAATTACATTAAATGGATGTTAAGATGACCTTCTTGAATGGTGATTAGTTAGAAATTGTTTATATGAACCAACCAAATGGTTACCAAGAGAAGGGTAAAGAACACTTGATGTGTAAATTGAAAAGATCCATATATGATTTGAAACAAATGTCTAGACAATGGTATCTTAAGTTTGATGAGATTGTTACTTCTTTTGGGTTCAAGGAGAATGATGCAAATCAGTGCATCTATTTAAGATGGATACAAGCAATTTTTTTATTCTAGTATTGTATGTTGATGATATTCTCTTTGCAAGTGATGATATGAGCTTTTTGATTGAGACAAAGTAGATGTTATCAATGTATTATGATATGAAGGATATTGGTGATGCCATTTTCATGCTAGGCATACAAATCCACCTTGATAAATCTTGAGGTCTTATTGGCTTGTCTTAAAGATTGTACATTGAAAAGGTGCTTAAAAGGTTCAACATGTCTTTGTGCTCTCAAAATAACACACTTTTTAAAAGGATAGGATTCTTTCTAAAGCCTAGTGCCCTTGAAATAATGAAAAAAGATCAAATATGAATATAGGTTCTATATGCTTCCATTGTTCATAGCTTGATATATATTCAAGTGTGTACACATCCTAATATTATTTATGCAATTGGTGTACTTAGGAAATACTTGAGTGATCTTGGTTAAAATATTGGACTATTGCGAAAAAAAGTTATAAGGTACCTACAAGATATAAATAATTTTATGCTAACTTATTACTGATCTGATGATATAGAAGTTACATGCTACTTTGACTTTGATTTTATGAACTATCCATATGATAAGAAGTCAACATCTGGATACATCTTTAAAATTGTAGGAGAAGTTATTCCATGGAAACTTGTTGAGTAGTCAATCACATCAACCTCTACTATGGAGGCAAAGTATGTTACATGTCATAAAACCATTTGTAAGGCTATTTGGTTAAGAAATATGATATCTAGATTCAAGGTTGTTGAGAGCATTTCTAGGACCTTAACCATATGTAACAACAATGCAACCATAGTATGCTTCTCTCAAAATAATAAAAGTTTTACTCGTACAAGGTATTTTAATATTAAATATCAGTTGTTAGAGAAAAGATACGCAAGCATCATACATGTTGTCACGGGTCATATGCTTGTGGGTTCACTAACCAAAGGCTTAGGTATAAGATTGTTTCATGAACAAGTGACTATAATGAGTTTGGTAAAACCTTTTGGTATTCAGGGTTAGTGAGAGTTTCATGTTTCTTATTGAAATGATGAACTAGTGTTATTATTATCTTGAGATTTATGAAACGTTAATAGTGTTGCCATATTTTGTTATTTGTGCAAATTATGTCATGGCATGTTAATAGAGATGTATAGACCTTGTCTCACTATTGTGTTAAGATTATTAAATCTCATTTGACATGTTGGGTAAATGTTAAGACCATTACATGGAGATTTACATATAATCACAATTATTGTTATGTAAATCTTATTACTCACATTTCATATTATGTTATAGTCATTAAAGTGTAGATGCTCAAACGTGTATAATATTATTATCCCTATCATATATGATGCTCTACATTATTAAATACTTATAATCTCAATTTTGACTTATGGTTGTAATAATGTCATTGTTAACTTGACATTTCTTCATGTGACCACATATGGTAATTCAAAGAAAATTTTCCTTTATTATGATTTGAACTATATTGTTTAAGTGAGAGATTGTTAAATTTTTTCATGTGTGTTATCATATTTTGAAATATTTTATAAAATCTAAATTACATAATTGTCATATTAATTATTGTAAATTAGCCTAAATTAAGAGTGATAATATTGTACGGTTTAATATGACACTTGGGTAAAAAGTAGTTACCAATTAGGTGCGCTTTGTAACTCGACTATCTTATAATGTGTCAATTTAGCCTAATTAGGTTGATATACATAAGATAGGTTCATACTCTCTCCATAGGTTAGTTTCTATAGTCTCCTTATCATAATTCATAGACATCTTCTCCCATAGACTATTAGAGATCGAGAGGAGTAAACTTATGAGGATTTGCACTTGTTTAACTCATGTAATTCATAGCCTATATCAGATAAGTAATCCTTTTACATTATAATTATTATTTATTAATTTACATTACATTTATACCATATAATATAATAAATTAATTTCAGATAATTGGTTTAATTATATAATTCAATTTCTCATTGCTGATGGTGGATTTTGGTTCTGGGCCAAACTCCAACCAATGAAGGATTCTTTTAGGATCTTAAACTGTAACCTAGTGCTGAGAAAGTAAATAAGCAAAGAAAGCTAAGAAGAAGGGAAGAGCAGCAAAAAACACATAGCTTTTAACATGGTTCGACCAAATCCGGATAGAATCGTACCCTACATCCATGATAATGTATTGATCTGAGAATATTTTTGCAGAGTTTCAGCCTACAAGCATTAGTCCTCTTTCACGTTCATGTCCTTCCTTTATTTATAAAAGAGAGGAGGTTACAATTGTAATTTTACATGCAAAAAATCCATTACATCAGGCATTTAATGTATAAGACAAGATGGACAGACTAAATTCTGTAAGTCGGCTACTACTGATTACCTCCTACAGGTGGGCCCCGTGCGTCTGCTGGGTAATAAATATAATGATCTTCTATTTAGCGAGCTCCCAGGTCACTGGTCACGCCTCGCTAGCTAGATCCTTCGATTTGAGGGAGTGTCTGACTTTGAGATAATGAGGTCAAGCTCATTTTAACAGGACAAGCTCGACCTAAGGAGGTTGCTTTGTAACACAAGCTGAAGACATAGCGTTCTGAGTGCTCCTCAAGCTGGATCTTTGCTATGCTCGAGTCGTTCACTAGCCCATTATGGACAATCTAAATTTCACACATAACATAAGCCCCCCAACTCTTAGTTCGCTTCACAAGCTGGGAGTTAAAACTTCTCAGAGGTCATTCACTTCACAGAGTTCAACTTAGTCAAAGTCTTTACTAAATTTGTCCTTTCAGCTATTCTAGGCCATACTTCCTGGAGTACGTGTCTTAATCATTGGTGAGTCAGCCTCGTTCCTTCCTAAGGTAATTAATGAAAATAGTTAGGAAGATTCATTTGGACTCTTTAGTAAGATCGATCCCGGCTCTATTTAAGGTAAAAGAAGTCACTCTTGCATCTTCATTGAGCAACTATGAACGTCCTAGACAATCCTCCCCTATTTTTGGTGCTCTGTCATCCCACAGGGGTGTGTATGGTCTACTACATAAGGAGTTTTGAAGATATGACTTCTCTGATAACATGTAGAGATCTCATACAGATCTCAAATTATGTCCTCTCAGTTTTGCCATGAGGTGTTTACTCGATCGACCAGGCTTCTGGTGCTTCCTGATTTGCTTCCTTCACAAATTAGACAAGGAGCTGGAGGTCGAGAAAATAACAAGCAACCATGCTCTTTCCTTCTCCGTTGGTGGAAGTCAGGTTGAGGAAGAGTTTGCTATTGAGGAAGGCACTGGAAGAAAAATTTTGAGGACTTAAGCGAGCTCGCAAGCTTTAGTTACCAAGGGTTTGTCCCTCTGTGGCTAGCCCTCTAATGGATGGGAACTTTACCTTCATACGGTAGTCTTTCTCCTAAAGGGAAATTAGTTATAGCCTTGCCCTTGTATTTTAGCTTTTCCTTATTTGTATTCAGAGCTTTCTGATGTAATTTTACCTTGTTAAGGGTTTTAATGAATAAGATCTTCTTTTGTGATCTCTGTATGCCGTTCTTATTTCTACATTCGTATTAGTGCAAGCTTTAGAAACTCGTGATGAAATACTCGATTAGCAGATCGACCAAACCTTCTTGAAGGTAATGAACATGAATGAAATATTCCATGCAAGAGCGTTGTGCAAATAATTCACATGTGAACTGTGCATAATCAGAGAGTCGCATATGAGTTACAAATATTTGGTCACATACAAGCTGCAATCGGGACAATCTTGTGCCCAAATAAAAGAGTGAGTGATCTCATGCTCAGGCCGATCTTGTGGCCAAACAAGTAGATAAGTCGCATGAGAGCTATGAACATTTGGTCACATGCAAGCTGCGATCGGGGCAATCTCGTGCCTAAATAAAAGAGCGAGTAATCTCGTGCTCGGGCCGATCTTATGGCCAAATAAGTAGATAAGTCACATGAGAGCTACGAACATTTGGTTGCATACGAGCTGCGATCGGGGCGATCTCATGCCCAAATAAAAGAATTGGTCATCGATCTTGTGACTGCGGCAATCTTGTGCCCAAATAAGAGAGTTAGTCGATCTTATGGTTGGGGCAATCTTGTACCCAAATAAGAGAATTGGCCGATCTTGTGGCCAAGGCAATCTTATGCCTAAATAAGAGAATTGGTCGATCTTGTGGCTGGGGCAATCTTGTGCCCAAATAAGAGAGTGCCATTTAGGCGATTCACTTGTTTGAACAATTTAAAAATTAGTAAAGAAATTCAAAATGCTTATATAAGTTTCATAATTACAAAAATTTGACAAATAGTCCTGATTGTGGGAGACTACTCTTGCTCGGGATCCTACTGAGATTATCCAGGCTGTTGCTTGGATGGCTACACTATGTAGTCTTGTAGGTGACCTCTTTTGATGAGATCTTCAATAACGTCCCTCAACACCTAGCATTCTAAGGTGATGTGCCTGAACTCATTATGATATGCGCAAAATTTCCTCCAGTTGATTCTAGACTTACTAGGAGTCTTCAAGGGTAAGGCTTTTTGAAGTCCTCCTTGTCCCTTTCCATCACGAAAATCTTGTCTTGGGCCTTCGACAAGATGCTATAGGTGTTATAGCAACTTAGATATCGGGATCGCTCATCTTTGCCCTTCTTAACGAGCTGAAAAATGAGAGTGTCTTTCTCGTCTCCATGGTTACTCCTTTTCTTATTTTGAACTGGGCTACTCACCTCAGACTTCTGCGAATTGAGAATCCCCTCCCATCTAATCTGCTTTGCAGCCTACTCATAAAATTCACCTAAGTTGCCAACTGGGGATTTGTACAAGCTTTTAAACAGCTTTCCATCTCTTTGAAGACCTGCCAAAATAGCAGTCAGGATAGCCTCATCTAAGGGCTTTTCCACATTGTTAACCTCACACCTAAAGTGAGCAATATAGTCTTTCAGTGTTTTGTGCTTATTCTGGAAGATAGTAGCGAGATGGTATGGGAGTGCAAGTTACTTCTTCGGTGTCCTGTACTGGTCCATAAACTTCTCCTTAAACTCCTCCCAACTACCAATGCTGCGAGTTGGGAGGCTTCTGAACCACGTTCGAGGAATGTCCCCCAACGTAGTAGGAAAGATGCTGCACATGACTAAGGAATTACAAGTTTAGAGGTCCATCTAGATGTTAAACAAGTCCAAATGGTCATGCAGGTCACTATCTCCATCGTATAGTAGAATAGCTGTAACCTTAAGTTTGTGAGGGAGGGGTTCCTCCTTGATTTCCCTAGAGAAGGGAGTCTGTTCCCTGAAGCAATCTTCGAGCTTGAGGGAGTTCCTCCAGATGCTTCACTCTTTGAAAGAGGTTTTCTACCAAAACATCCAAGCCCCCCAGCTATTAGTTGGAGACTTAGTGGCTTGTTTCACTTTTTCGGCCGTGCAGATGGTGATTTAAAGTCTTTTCTTGATCAACTTCACCAGAACATTCAGCCCCTTGCTGTTGGGGGTGGGTATGGGTGTGACGATCTTAACTCATTCTTGTATATTTCAAGCTTGTGTTTGCACCAACATCATGACTGTTTTAGCGGGCTCTTCCATCATGTTTTCCAGTTTTTCCTAACATTGGAGCCAAATCTACACTCTATCGGTGCCATTAGCAGCAATAATTGGTTGAATAGAACTGGTCGGGGGGAAGCCAGTAGTTGCACCAATGATAGGAGCGGTGGAGGAATCTGTTGTTAAGACATGACCTTCGGAGGGTTAAACAATGCATTTCAAGCGCTAGTAGCTCTTCCCTTAGCCATTATAGTAAGAAATGAACCAGAACAGATGAGATCCCCACATATGGCACCAAAAATGTTGACGGTGAATTTTGGTTCTGGGCTAAACTCTAGCCAACAAAGGATTCTTTTGAGATCTTAAACTGTAACCTGGTGCCGAGACAGTAAATGAGCAAAGAAAGCTAAGAAAAAGGGAAGAGCAGTAGAAAATACACAGCTTTTAACATGGTTCAGCTAAATTCGGATAGAACCGGACCCTACGTCCATGGTAATGTATTGATCTAAGAATATTTTTATAGAGTTTCAGCATACAAGCATCAGTCCTCTTTTACATTCATCTGTTTCTTGTATTTATGGAGGAGAGGAGGTTATAATTGTAATTTTACATGCAGTAAATGCATTACATCAGGCATTTAATGTATAAGACAGGATAGATAGACTAAATCTTGTAAGTCAACTACTGCTGATTGCCTCCTGCAGGTGGGTCCCACACATCTGCCAGGGCAATACATATAATGATCTTCTGTTTGGCGAGCTCCCAGATCACTGGTCATGCCTCGCTAACTAAATCCTTTGGTCTAGGGGAGCATCTATCTTTGAGATAATAAGGTTGAGCTCATTTTAATAGAGACAAGCTCGAGCTGAGAAGGTCACTCCACGATGCAAGCTAGAGACATAGCGTTCTGAGTGCTCCTTAAGCTGGATCTTTGCCACACTTAGGCCATTCACTAGCTCATTACGGATGATCCAAATTTCACATATAACACTCATGTAAATGATAGTCTCTTAACTTGCAATTGTGTTGCATGATTTTATAATTTTAAAATTTTTTTATAAATGAATTATAAATTTATGATGACATGTTCATATAAGTAAATTACACACATATCATAATTTTATAACAAATAAACTTTTGGTATCGTATACTACAAATTACCTCAAGCACCCTACAAACCTCATTTCTTAAATTTTTGATATGGTTTAATCAGGTGTTGAGATCAATGTTGCAAATATTATTTTTTGTTATATATATATATTGAAAAAAAATTATTGTGTCTTAATTGTTGGGCCTTTAGTAGTTAGTCTTGGAAAATGCTTTGGTTTTATTTTAAACTTGAATTACCTCATTTAATATTAGATTGTTAAATTTAATATTGATAATTATTAACTTTTATAGTTAATTTTCCTACACTTTGAAGTAGTTATATTTAATACCCAGCAATCATATTATGAGCGATTTAAGGGAGTGTTATGGGTATTTTCTGGAAAGTGTGATTTGGGCCGACCAAAGTCAAAGAAGAGACACAGCCAACCAGATGGAGGACTAAATTGGGGATCGAGATCGCTCAGCAAGGTTACCAAGCAATCGGGCACAAGCTGAAGGCATCGAGCAATGTCACAGCAAGGAGCACGACTCGCTGAGATAGCCTCCAACCTGTCAATGAGAAGACTACTATCCTAACCGACCTCGAGGAGAACGATTAAGCAAGAATAGCGAGGTCAGCCAAAACCTCCAGCTCATCCACTAGCACAATGCCAAGTTGCAAGGTTAGCGAGCTGGACACATGTACGGAATCCAATCAGCAATCAAGGGCACACATCTCCAACTGACAGCTCAGCCTTTAAACCAACACATCAGCCCCCTGAAAGTCTGACAATGATTTGTCCAGCATTAATTATCTAACACCAAGCATTAACTGCCCAGTGTGACAAAAATAATCATTTTGCTACTTGTAAAATTATATTTGTAACTCTTTCCCCTTCTATAAATAGTAAGTGATGGTCATTGTAAAAAAAAACAAAAATTTACATGTAGAAACTCTACCAGAATAGGGAGTGAAAGTGCATTGCCATTGTAACCATACAAAGAAGACAATAGTTATCTGATAATTAAAAAACTAGTGTGGACGTAGGCAACTTGGCTTTAGCCGAACCACAATAAAACTCCTGATGTTTGCCGCTCTTTCTTCTCTTTTAGCATCTTCCTTTTCTGCTTTCTGTATATTCTACTTGTAGTCTGGGGTGACATTAAACACATATCAATTGATCGAATTTTGGCGTCAATATTTTGGCGCTAAAGGAAGGGCCCCCATTGTACACTCTTCATCCTTTTATCTCCGATAAGCTGTATTAAGCATAATGGCAAGAGGAAAAGCCATCAGAAGTACAAAAATCCCTGCTAGCCAACCTGAAGGTCAAACACAATAGCGGAACACAGCTACCCCTATGGCAGGTGCCAATGCTAGCATAGCCTCCTTCATCCCATAGCAGTTTATGGCTCCGGGAGCCGATGAAGCTCAAACTTGGCAACAACACCAAGAAACACTTGACCGGTGTTAGAAAGCACTTAAGAATACCATGAAAGAGTTGGCTGATATGGTTAGAGCATTAGCCCAGGCCCATGCCCAGGGCACACCTAGATAGGGTGAGGTGGCTGCACCTAAGGATGGATGTCATCAACTAGGGCCTGAGCACGAGGAACAAATTAGAATTAAATGTTAGCGAGCCAGCTTGTTCCATTTGTCTAACTCACGGTTAAGGTTTGAAATCCACCAAGTTCAAAAAGACAAGGGAGATTATCTGTAAGGTGAGAGCTCACATCAAGACGAGAGCTCACATGAAATCGATTACAAATGAGAGATGGACCATAATTTGCCCAGTCGCGAGCATGGCAAGAAACATAAAACCTCTGACTGCCACTCTCGTAGTAAGTAAGATGAAAGAAGCTGACAAACTACTAGTCACTGGTCCGAGCCCCGAGACCCTATGATCAAAGAACTGCTCCAAAGGATGGAACAATTAGAAAAGAACTCTATATACCAGAGTAACCAAGAATCTCATAGGGAAAGAACTCCATTCTCCAACAAAATTGAGATAGAGCCCTTTCCTTGTAGGTTCAAGATCCTAAACATCCCCCCGTATAATAGGGATAGTGATCCCTATAGCCATTTGGATGCTTTTAATGTCGAGATGGACTTACAAACATCCAATCCATTGGTAAAGTCCTGAGTCTTCCCCGCCATGCTTGGAGAGGTGCTGTGGACAAGGTTCAAGAGTCTCCTAGCTCGCAACATTAAGAGCTAGGAGGAATGCCAAGAGAAGATCCTCAACCAGTATAGAGCACTGAAGAAGCAGCTTGCCCCGTCCCACCATTTGGTGACAGTTTTTCAACGAAAAGATGAATCTCTTAAAGACTATATCACCAAGTTCCGATGTGAAGTTAGCAATGTGGAAAACTCATCGGATAAGTGCTTCCTCACGATAATCTTGACCAGTTTTCAAAAGGATAGGAAATTATACGAGGACATATACAAGTCCTCCATCAAGAACCTGGGTGAATTCTATGAATGGGCTGCCAAAGAAATCTGATAGGAAGAAACTTTTGGCCTGAAGAAATCAAATCGGAATAAGAAAGTGAGCACCACCAATCGAAGCAAAAAGAGAACTAGGGGTGGGAGCAATAAAGAGGACCGAAAGGGTGGTTTAGGAGGTTGAACCATGAAAAAGGCCTGGAACAAGTAGTTTCAACCTTAAGGTCTCTACGACACCTACACTATCTTGTCAGACATGCTAGACAAGATTTATGTGATCGAGAGCGATAACGAAGATTTTGGCAGACCCAAGCCCGTGAGGGTCCTCGTTGAGAAGAGGAACTATAACAAATTTTATGCCTTTCACAGTGAAGTTAGGCACAACACTTTAGATTGCTGGGTGTTAAAGGATGCCATCGAGGATCTCATTAAGAAGGGCCGCTTAAAAGACTATGTGGTGAGATCCTTAAGGCAGTGACCCCAGTGTCCCCAGCAGCCTATGCCATAGCGTCACTAGACTCCAGAGCATGAGGAAGCACCCTTCGTGAGGACCATCTTTACCATACATGGTGGACCTCACATTATAGGCACTTCGAATCGATCACACAATTGCTATGTGCAAGCGGTGAGCTGAGTTCTTCTCACGAGTCATATGGAAAATGAAAAAACTGCCAAGAAGGCTAGGGTAGCCTCAGACAACATCTCGTTCATGGAAGAGGATGCACAAGCAATTCATTATCCCTATAATGATATGATTGTCATCCGGGCAAAGATTGGCAATGTTGAAGTAAGGAGGATAATGGTTGATACTGGAATGTATAAGGGGTGCTTCAACCAAATGGGCATGAGCACAAGTCAGCTCGATCCTTCGCCCGAACCTTTTTATGGTTTCATGAGAGATGTAATAGTCCTGGTAGGATGAATCAGACTCCTGCTCACCCTGGGCGACCTTGACCAACATGTAACTGTCGTGGCAGACTTTTTGATCATAGATTGCCCTTCAGCTTACAATGTGGTGCTACGTGACCCACCATGAATGATTTTGACATGGTGACATCTACAAGGACACTAACCATTAAGTTCTCGACCCTAAACAGAGTCAGGTGTGTGCGAGGGGAGCAATAGGTAGCCCGACACTGCTACAAGGATACGGTTAAGCTCGACATCCAAGGGAAAAATATGCATGTGGTGTCTGAGGGAGAAGCCTAGGCAATGAGCACAAAGGGGGTTAGCTATGATCTCGAACCTTGTGAAGTAGATGTAAAGTGAGCTACTAGCCCCATTGAAGAGCTCGAGGACGTGCGCGTCAGTGAAGCAGATGAAGGGAGATGCCTCAAGTTAGGGAGGTGCTTACCACTCGATATGAAAACACAGTTGACAGAATTTCTCAAGGAAAACTTGGACATTTTCACCTGGAACCATGAAGACATGGTGGGCATCAATCAGAATGTAATGTCACACAAACTCAACATCGACCCCCGGGTCAAGCTGATTTGCTAAAAAAGAAGGCCGATGATAGTCGAACATTATATGGCATTAAAAGAAGAGATGGATGGACTTCTAGCGAATAATTTCATTCGAGAAGCACACTACCCCACTTAGGTGGCCAATCCCGTCCTTATGAAGAAAAAGAACAGGAAATGGAAGACCTGTATTGATTTCACCAATCTTAACAAGGCATGCCCAAAACATAGTTGATAAACAAGTAAAATGCATATTATTATGCTGATTATCACCTCTTGATTTGTTATTAATTTGTGGTTTTGCTATACTTTTTATTTTAGTTTAGTCCATTTATTCGTTGGTACTGCTATAGTTTGTATTTGTCTTTTTACGTTAGCAAAGAGGCTTCAAAAGGAGGATGAAAGCAGAAGTTTGGAGCACACTTGAATTGAGGAGAAGCTAGGAAAGAAGCCATGTGAAGAACCTAAGTAAACTATGATTGAAGCTAAAGAAATTGACGAAGCCAGCACCGAACACGGCCTGGTCCTGGGATACGATTGTGTTTGGTACAACATCCAGTAAACATCCAACAAGCATCCAGCCCAAAATACGACTAGCCCATGTCCTGAAGCATAATCGTGTTCCAAGCCTGGAAATTGCTATATAAGCTGATCTTAAGCAGCCTGATGTATTCATTAGTTATTCATTAATTAGGATTAAGATACATTACAAGTTTCTCTATTTTCTTAAAAGTCTTCTGAGTTAAATTTAGGATTTCCTCTTTGTTTAAAGTCCTTGCAAGAATCCTAGTTTATTTTCATCTGAGTTTTCTTCTTTCAACTTCATCTTTTCTTTCTTTCTTTCTTTATTCTAAACATTATGCAATTCTTTT
>JANHAO010018832.1:0-13438 GCA_026873985.1 Saraca asoca
TATGAAAGATCATTTTAAAATTTGTTTGAAAAATATTTGAATTTTAAATCACTTCAAGAGATTTATTTTCTACCTCAATTTATCAATAGATTTGAATGGAAATTTACTTACAAAAGATCCTAAAAAAGATGAAATAAGTACTAAATGATGTTGTAGATCTCTTGAATCATGTTTACTTTGATCTCACTTTGATCTTATTTTGATCCTACAAAATAAATAATAAACGCTAAAGAATATTGTCAGATATAAATTATTTTCATATCAAAACCAAATAGAGAAAGATGATAACAAGGTAATCATATCAAAATTGTTAATAGGTACAAGGCCATATTGGTGAAAATAAGCCACATTGAGAAAGAAGGCATTGATTATAGAGAACTTTATTATTTATTTTAATTGAAAACTCGTTTGGAGTTGTTATAGCTCTGGTAGCTCATTTTGACTTAGAGCTTCACCTGATGCATAAAAGCCTTGTTGAATAATGGTTAGCCAAAAATAGTTTATGTGAATTATATGATTTCCAAAAGAAAAGTAAAAACACTTAGTGTGTAAATTAAAAGGAATCATAAATATGACTTGAATAAAATGTTCAGATAATAGTATCTTAAGGTTTTTAAGATTATTATTGATCTTGGATTCAAGGAGAATATCTATTTTAAGTTAGGTACGATTAGTCTTATGTTGATGATATTTTCCTTGAAAACAATGTTATGAGCCTTATGATTGAGACAAAGCATATACTATTTACATATGAATGATCTTAGTGATACCACTTTCATGCTAGGCATATAGATGCATCATGATAGATCCCGAAGTATTTTTGGCTTATCTTAATGATTGTACATTGAAAAGGTGTTTAGAGTTTTAATATGTTTTATTTGCTCTCCAAGTATTGCCCCTGTTTAAAAGGGTGGGATTCTTTCTAAAACCCAGTGTCATTAAAATAATGTAAAGATTAAAGTAGATTCTGCATGTTTCCATTGTTAGTAGTCTATTGTATACTCAATTATGTACACATCTTGATATTATTATTAGTTTGGCATACTTAGGAAATACTTGAGTGATCTTAGTAAGAAATATTGGATTGCTATGAAGAAACTTATAGAGTACCTATAATAAACAAAGAATCTTTGTGCTGACTCATAGTAGATCTAGTAATTTGATTGTTGCAAGCTAATTTGACTTTGATTTTGTGAATTATCTAGATGTCAAGAAGTTGATATCTAGATTTATGATGATAAGAGGAGCTATATTGTGGAAACTATCGAGCAGTCAATTACAACAACCTCTACTATAGAGGTAGAATGTATCGTATGTTATGAAGGCACTTGTGAGACTATTTGGTTAAAGAATATGATATCTAGATTCAAAGTTGTAAAGAGCATTTTTAGGACCTTAGCCATATGTTACGATAATACTATCACAATGAACTTCTCTTAAAATAATAATGAAAATACTATTTGTACAACATATTTTGATGTAAAGTATCAATTTGTTAGTAAAAAAACATACAAGCATTATATATGTTGTCACGGATTATATGCTTGTGGATCCACTAATCAAAAGCTAAGTTATAAAATTGTTCACTTAGAGGTGACTAAAATGAGTTCGGCTAAGCCTTTCTTTTGGTGTCTATGGTTAGAGGGTGTTTCATGTTTCTTATTGAAACGATAAACTGGAGTTACTAATTATCTTAAACTTAGTGAAATGTTAATGATATTATCATATATTTCATATATATTTATGTATACATGATGTTGTTGATTGTGCACATTTATTTATGGCATATGGATGGAGACATTTAGACCTTGTCTTATTGTTATGTTGAGATTTATTCTCATTTCAGTATCTTGGATAGATGCATGGACAATTTTATAAAGATAGACACATGATCGCATTTTAGGGGGCGTTTGATTCAATATGTGGAATGAAAGCAAGTAAAGAGAAGTAAGGGTAATGGTAATTGTTATTTTATTAAATTATTTGGTTTAGTCAGGAAATGAAATCATACTATTTATGATTCTCTTTCTTGTTGTTTGGTTCGTTTATGTAAATGAAAAGATAACTAATTAGTTTTTTAAAAAAATAATTAATTACTAATAACAAAACTATATTAATAACTAAAAAATGATGTAATTAAATTTTAAAAATTATAATAAAATTTTAAAAATCATAATTTTTTTAAAATAATAATAATAAAATTGTAACAATTCAACCTATCCATAAATACAATACACACACACATATATATATATATATATATAATAATGATATGATAAAACATAGACTTTCACTCCATGATCAATTTCTTGTAGAATGTGATATCAATTATAGAAAATTGTCAGTAGTGGCCATTTAAATAGTCCAAAAATTTAACATATGTAGGCAGCACCTACAACAAAGATTAATCAACCAAGTTAAGCATATGTCTATTGATTAAAACAACTAAAATAAACTACCATCCTAGACTAAGCACATAATATTTTTACCAAGATCCCAAGTAAAAGAACCTTCCAACAAGACAATGTATCATGTCTTTAGTCACCACAGAACTAGATCTTCTTAAGAAGGTCAGACATATATTGGTTCCTCAAATTAGGAGGAGCTTGATTGAACACTCACAATTTGTGTTCTTTTACCAAGAGAATGGTTGCCACTTCCAAAGCTTATGAAGGAGAAACACATTCCAATTTCATCACCTCATCCAATATCTTCTTGCTCTTGTCATCTAATTTTTGCTCCTTTTCTTCTACACGTGATCATGCATTTGTCATTGTAACAAGATGCACATTCATATCATGAAAAATGATGCCAAATTTCTTAGAAACAGATTGAAGAATAGAAGCTAAATCCCCACTATCCTCCATTTTACTTTTCCCCCCTCCTTTGGGAGCCTTATGTTTCTTTACCTTCTTTGATGGAGGTTTAGGAACAAATTCTTTTTGTACAGATTAAGTCACAAATCAAGTCTTGGATTTAATTTCATCACCACCATTATGAACATCATCACTATTTACAATGATTAGTTCATTTGTCTTCTTAACTTCTATATTTTGAACAGCTTCGACAAAAGTCTCACTAGCTTTTCTAGTTACTCTATGCTTTTTATAAATTTTGGCAAGTGTGTTAAAGTAAGGAAATGACACCCTATATAATCCTTTTGCTTTCTTATGATTTTGTTAGAAAGCCTAAATGTCAAAAATGTTAAGAAAAGTGCACACAATATTAACTTGTAGAAAATTTTATAAAAAAAAAAAGAAAGAATAAAGAATAGAAATTACCTTCATCCATTCATCATAAACACTCTTCTATACTTGCAATAACTTCTTTTCATCATCTCACTTGAACACATGTTAAGTACTTGACACAGTAGTCTTGTGTGTAATCAAGCAAATAAACAAGGTTGGTCACAAGTATCGTGCATGACTAAATGATTACTAATGACCACGTGGTAGAATAGGATGAATCTTGATACCTGACTATAGTTGTTATTAGCTATCAAAAGATTGGGGACATTTGTGCTTCCAAAATCTTCTAACCACTGAAAAGTCAACACATGGTCTCCTCTTACTTATCAATCTGTCTCACCTTGAGTTTATATAAAAGCCCAATCTATGCATCTTTGCTACTTATGTCATTTCTTATATTGAGTATAGCCATGCAAACTGACTTAAATGTTAAAGGGGCCTTGGTAGCCACTGCCATCTAAGTCTTTTTGTGTAGGACATCTATTCTCTAGTCACCGCTATTTGCCATTCTTCATCACTTGGCGTTCAGTCTCTAGCCAAATTCAGGATAAGATTTGTTATTGTTGACAGCAAAAATTGGTCAACACCTGAAACTGCAACTGTGTTTAAGAGCAAGTAGAAAAAAATGAGAGAAATAGGAGGAACAATGAACACTAGAAGTTTTTTATTGTGGTTTGGCAAAAGTTGGTGTGACCCCTCCATCCACAATGATTTTTATTGCCTTTATATGATAGTTTCTCTGTGTTATCAGCAGAGTAACAGTACATAGGTCCTCTCACTATTTCAGTAGAGATTCTACATGTATTCTTCCTCCTTACACAATGATCTCCCCCTCCTATTTATAAAGGCTGGGAGGTTACATATGTAATTTAACAAATTATAAATATATTACATCAAGTAATAAATGTATTTGACAATTTTGACCTTATAAGTCAACATTTGTAGATTGCTTCCTGCGGGTGAGCCCCACAAGTTGGGTTTATAAGTAAACATGTGCTTTAAGTCTAACCACATTAGGCTTTTATCTAGGAGAGGCACTGCGTCCCACAAGCTAAATCTTCAACCCTGCGATCATGGTTATCCTTCGGCCAGTTACATTGAGCTCGTATGATTTGAGCTCGTGCAGTGTGATCTATTAGCCATGTGAATAGAGGCTCGTCTCTAGTGAGCTAGGATCATTATCTCAGACTCGTGTTGCATCCTGAGCCCATAGCATGTGAGCTGGCATCTTTGTAGAGTGACCTTGGTCTTTAGACGATCTGGGCCTTCTTCGGTTGGACTCGTCTGCTACTGGGCTTTTACTAACCTATTTCACGTAGTACTGAAAAATGCCTATAATATTAGTCCCCTAACTTTCAATTCCTTTTCCAGACTAGGAGTTGTAGTTTGCTAGCAAAAGCTGGAGACTATGATGAGTTATGTTGCCACTTAAATTCCTATTGCATCGTTTCATTTGCCTATATCATTATTACTGCATTAATTGCAGACACTTTCCCAAGACTACCAATATGGCGATGACTGAGCCTGATCATTTTTTGGATCATCAGATCTTAGGTAGTTGATTAGTCTTTAAATTGAATGGCTAGGTGACCAGAGCCATATTAGGTGAGAAAAATCCTCTTTTCCTTCTTATTTCTAAAATGTGACATTTTATCTTACAAGCTCTCAAACAGCAGTCTCCAGTTTCATTCTCCTACTCCATTGATCCTATTATTGCTATTACGGTCAATCAACCATTTCATTCAAAACCCATTTTGCCTTCATCCATTCTAAAATCTAACTCATCCCTCAGACATCGTATGCTTTCTTAGGACTTTTGTTTTTAAAACTCCTTGTTTTAGGGGGTTTCTGGCACAGCCCTACCTGGTCTGGTAGTGAGTGCTTATTTGCTGCTAGAAATTTTTATTGGTTGGGCTACAGATTGTTGGAATTGATTTTCTATTTCCTTGGGGTTTGGTAGTCTGATAGGCTTTGTTAGTCAAGCCCCTCTAGATTTGTAATAGTCTGGGTTTCTGATATGATAGCTTGAGGCATGTATGATCTGCAGTATAAGAAAATTTTTTGTTCTAGTAGAGAGGAGCTTTAGCTTTTCTGTTATAGTATGCTTGAAGTGACTTGACTATTTGTCCTTCTTTGAAGATGGCTACAGTTCATAAATGCTGAGATTACGGAGTAGGGAATGATGACAAGCCTAACTCCCTATCTCGAAGCAAGGGACTAGCACACACCTCGATTGAAGCGGCCTGTAGGAACAGTGAGGTTGCTAAACAACCTATTCTTCAATCGAACCCTAGTGAGGGGCAATAGGTCATTGAGAGCTCTTCAGATTGCTTAGTATTCAATCATTATCCTTCGACCATCAAATTGGACAGACTCCAAAGCATTGTTGAACATTACCATTTTCTTAAGGGTTGTGGTTTCATGGCGCCTTCCCTGGTGACCACGTAGCCCATCCTTCTTGAGGATTTTTTGCTGTTAGTGTCCAGCATCTCGTTGCTGGGCTCAGGTTTCTAGTTCATCCATACATTATTAATCTACTCAATAGATTGAAGCTTTGCTCCTTCCAACTGACTCTAAACTCCTACTCCCAACTCACTTCTCTTGCACTTATGTACTCGAGAAATAACCTTCCACCACCATCTATAAGAGTTTTGTGCCATCTTTATAGCATTAGGAGTACGAGCTATTTGGGTAAGATTTATTACCTTTTGGCCCGAAATATCGATTTCAAGAAGGTTTTGCCACAAGGGGATGCCAAGGGCAAATCAAATGTAGGGAATTACAAGACTCATTGGTTTTATGTTTCATGCCCGTCTTTAAGTCCTCTTCATAACTTTGGTTTTGTTCTAATGCTTGGTAAGTGAGTTGAGGTTGTACAAGCTATCACAAATTCATGTCATTGTTTCTAACATTTTGTCTTATTTTTGCAGACAAGGTTGGCAATGTGATGCCAACGCTTAAAGCTAAGGAGGCTGAGGTGTTGCACCGGTTCATTGCCATCAATGATCTAAAAAACTATCTCAGATTTGATGATGACCTCTTTCGTTCCCACAGGCTTGCTCCAGCTCTAAACACTGAGCTCACTAGAGACATCAAAGCCCATTGAGTAAGGGAGGTCAGTCTAGCGCATTTCAAAGATTATGAGAATATGGTAAAGCTTCTCCTTTGGAAGCCACCTCCTGATGAGCCTGAAGACTCTAAGGTCACTATAACCTCGCCAGATCCTAAAACTACTGTAGCCCTCACTGTTACAAATCAATCTCCTCTTGCCATAACTATAACACCTTCATAGGAGTTAGCCCCCACCTTGCATCCCGAGGTAATCGAGGCAGTCGAGGTCGCACCCCTATCTGAGCCCCCTGCTAAAAGACAAAAAGTAAGCAAGTGAAAAAAGGTCACCGACACTTCAAAATAGGTAGCTTGCAAAGTCACAGTTGAAGAGCATCGATCAAGCCTTGGTCCAAATAAGTAGGAGTATTTTTAGAGGAACGTAGAGGTGATCTTAGGATCCTATACCAGTCCCCAAGTGTTAGAAACAAATGAGGTCTCAAGTGGACGGTAATGCGTTACACTGCTCATCAAGGCTTGTTGATAAATAATGCCTTTTTATCTTAATCCTTTTGCTCTTTTGTGATCTAACTTGATTCATTAGATTTTCTAGAGCTTACTAGGAATAATAAAGATAAAGCTCCAAGCTTGGGAGGAAAAAAATGCTAAACTCGAGGGTGACCTGGCTGCTGTGACCACTAAGGCATTAAAGTTGAATAATAGAGTGATGAATGTCAAGGTTGCCCAGAAAGAAGCCAAGGAAGCTCAATCTCATGAGGCGGCAAGTCATAAGGCTACCACAGCCAGCCTTAACCAAGTGGTTGATGAGCTATCAAAGGCTAAAAGTGATCTAAATGTGACTTTTCGAGGTCTTGAGGTAGTGATGCAATGAGCTAAAGCTATGGCACAATAGGCTGAGGCCGCTGAGAAAGAGCTTGATGCAACCAAGAAGGAAATTGCTCTAAAACAAGAAGAGGCCACCCGAGCCAAGGCAGAGACCGCCGAGCTGGTTACGAAGGTGGCAGAGAAAGCAGAGTCTGATACCTCCTCCTTCTTCTTAGACACTTTGTGGGAGCAGCACCCGAATATGGACTTTTCCTTCTTTAAGAAAGATGCTCTTGAGGCAATAAAGGGCTTTGAGAGGAAAGCTATGAAGGTGCAAAGGCTGCTTCTTCTAGCAAAGGTGCAAAGTCCGCAAGTGGAGCCTTTCCTGCTGAGGATGTCATTTAGAGATAGAGTGACCCATAGGTCTTGGAAACCCCCAGAAATCAAATGAGGGACAACCTGCCAGTCCCATGTGTTAAGCCTTCTCCCAAAATAGCCCAACTTCCAAGGATTAGACTTCTTAGGATTTGATCTTGTAATTTTGCATTTCATTTTTGAACTTTGTGTTCAATCTTATACTTCATATGAATTTACCTCACCAAAAAGGGCATCAAATGAACTTTTCCATTTTTCTTTGCCTTTCCTAAGTGCATCACGTTAGTCATTCTATAGAAAATTATAGGTAGAGTGTTATGGATAGATTCCTACAAATCACAACTCAATAATTGTCAAATAATAAGTATGCCCAATAAGTCAATCGACCTTAGTAAGCAAAACATGTTAGATAATGAAATGAAATACTAAGTAGATTGTATGAATTCATGTAAGTAGGTTGTAACCAATAAACCATGACTATAAACAATACGTGTCATGCTAAATGGTTAGCAAATCACATAAAGGCATAGTAGGTCACAAAAGAATGTAGCCTTGATCTTCATAAACTGAACATTGAAATAGATATGAGAGATATGGCCTCAGTTTGTAATGAATGTCAAGAGGTCACAAAAGTGTCTCAGCTAATAATGAGTAGAATGCTCAGATTGTGTTTTAGCTTGCCCAAGTTTGAGTGCTCAACAAGCGATTAGGTGTGCCTTGGCTAGCACGTTGAATAGGTTGCATGAAAGTTGTACCTTTGAATACAAGGTCGCATGAGAGTTGCGAGCGGTAGATTGCATGAGAGCTACGAGCAATAGGTCACATTCGTGCTCTTCAACTTATAATCCACAGCAATGTATATTTGCCCAAGCAAGGCAATGTATATTTGCCAGTTTTTCATGATAATGTATATTTGCTGAGCAAGATAATGTATATTTATTGGTCAACCATGACAATGTATATTTATTGAGTAAGGTAATGTATATTTGTCATTACTCCACTAGTGATAAATTGGTCATGTGAGCTGCGACTTGGCTAGTGCGCTGTGACAATGTATATTTATCAAGCAAGATAATGTATAGTTATTGCATTAACTATGATAATGTATATTTACCAAGCAAGATAATATATATTTGTCAAGTCAGCTTTGTTTGGAGGGTTGCACCTCAATAAATTTACCGTATAAAAGCTGTAAGATCGATGGCATGCCTTGATAATGTATATTTACCATGTTGACCATGATAATGTATATTTACGAAGCAATATAATGTATATTTATTAGGCCAACGGTTCAGAAGGCATGCCTCAATAAATTAATTCACATGAAAGCTATGAAACCACTAGCTTGCCATAATAATGTATATTTACTAAGTAAGATAATGTATATTTACTATGTTGAGTGCACTAATGTATATTTACTAAGTAAGATAATGTATTTTTGTCAGGCTAAAGCCAATACGAAATGAATTTGTCAACAAGGCAACTTGCTTTCAATGCTAAGCTTTGCTGAAAAATTATTCAAGGATTAGTAGACATAACAATTCAAGATACTTTAATTTCCAAACAGGAATACAAAATTAGAATATGGCTCTTATTGCAGGAAACTATAATTGGTTAGAAGCTCGCTGGGGCTATTAAGATCATTGTTTCATAGATCACACAACATGGCCTCCCAAACGGCCCCTTCTAATCAGCTCTTTGATTGTATCTTTAAGTGCCCAACACTCCAAGATATTGTGCCTAATTTCATCATGGTATGCAAAAAATTTGTTTCTATTTCTAAATTTGTTGGGAGCCTTTATAGGACTAAGCCTTCCAAAGTCTTCCCTATCCTTTTCTGTTGTGAATATCTTTTCCTGAGTGTTTGATAGGATGCTATAACTTTCATAGTGACCTTGATGCTAAGGTCACCCATTCTTGCCCTTTTTTATGGCCAGGTTACCAAAGTCATCATTCTGGTTCTCTTTCTCATTCTTGTCGTTACTCCTTTTATTCCTACTATAGCCATTCTTCTTGTTGCCCTAATCAAACCTTTTCGGGCCAAAGGTCTCTTCCCACCTTATGGAGTCTGGCTGAGATCATTGTGAGGATGCTTTCATCTGAGGGATTCTTTATATTATTAACTTCATGTCTGAACCTAGCGATGTAATCCTTTAGCAACTGTTCTTTCTACTTCTTCAATGCTTTATACTGGTTGACAAATCTTGTCTAGTACTCTTCCTAACTATCAATGTCACAAGTTGGGAGATTCTTGAACCATGTTCAAGGTATGTCTTTTAGCATAGTCAGGAAGACACAACATTTGACCAGTGGGTTAGTTGTTTGAAGATTCATCTGGACATTGAATAGGTCCAAGTGGTCATATGGATCATTGTCCTTGTTGTACTACAAGATTGTGTGGATTTTGAGCTTGCAGGAGAGAGGTTGCTTCTCTATTTGGCTAGTGAATGGAGTCCTCTCTTCATAGCGGTCTTCGCTATTTTGAGCTTAATGGTATTTTTCTAATTGCTTTACCCTCTAGAGCAATTCTTCAATCATCGGGTCATGTGCCTGGGATCGCCAGCTAGAAGATTGCTAGCTCCTTTCTCCTTCCTGGTCACGGGAGTAGCAACTTGAAGTATGTCCTTGGTTGGACCTATTTGGGCTTTTAGTCCGATACGAGCTGTCAAGTCGCTAACCATCATAGCTTTTGTGAGCTTGGTGAACCTTTGACCTTGTCTGCGAGCTAGAGAGGCAAGCTGAATAAGTGCGTTGGGCCCTTTCAGATGCAGCGACCTGAACTTGCTTTTGCACTTCTTAGGCTCGTGTTTGTGCCAATACTCTAACTGTGTCAGCTAGTTCTTTCACTGCATTTTCAAGTGCCTCCTGACGCTGGTGCCATACTTGAACTCTATCTGCCTTAAAAGCAATAGGTTGATGAGGGGTTAATGGTGTTGTACTAGTGACAACACCTATTGTAGGGGTAGTAGAAGTACTCATAGCAGGGAAGATAGAGCCCCCCAATGGTAACGCTTACTGTTTTGCTTGACCCTTAGGTTGGCCAATGGCAACACCAGTGCTCTTGGTGGTTCTTCCTCTTACCGTTGCAGCTTGGACCCTGCAAGTCGGCTTTTGCAAACTGCTTCCTACGGGTCAGCCCTATAAGTCAGGTCTATGAATATACATGTGCTTCAGGTCTAACCACATTGGGCTTCTAACTAGGAGAGGCGTTGCATCCCGTGAGTCGAAGCTTCAAGCCTGGGATCATGGTTGGCCTTCAAACAGTTACATCGAGCTCGTATGATTCGAGCTCATGCTGTGTGATCCGTTGGCCGTGTGAACCAAGGCTTGTCTCTAGCGAGCTGGGATCATTGTCTTCAACTCATCTTGTGTCCTAAGCCCGTAACATGTGTGCTGGCGTCTTTGTCAAGTGACCTCGGTCTTTGGATGATCTGGGCCCTCTTCGGTTGGATTCGTTTGCTATTAGGCTTTTGCTAGTCCATGCCACATATCATTGGAAAATGCCTATAACAGTTACCTATGAGAATTTTCAATTTGACTAGCTTTATTAATGTGGACTAAATGTGATCAAATTTACATATTAAAGTGATCAAAATATAATATTATATTTAAGAAGAATCAAATACAATCAATTTATATATTAAGATATTAAAATTGTATTCAAGGCCTTTTCCTTTGCCATGGATACCAACATATAAGATATTTTTAAAATTAAATGTTTAACATTATATGTTTTTCTATGATGAAACAATAAAAATATTTTATAATTATATATAATACATTAAACATTAGATAATAAAAAAATTAATTTTATACATATTTTATCTTAACGATGATTATACTATCAATACATGTATATCAAACAAGGCTTCAACGACTAGCGTGTAACCAGTCTACTACTGTTAATGACCGTTAGTTTTAGGTGGCACCCAATTTTATTATAAATTAATAAGTTTATATGTGAAAAAAAATTAATAAAAAATTAATATTTAATTAACCGAAAATATCCAATGTTATGAAATTGGATAAGAAATTATTTGCATGACTTTGGAAAATAAGCTTCCCCCCCCCCCATTGAACACTTTTCACAGTTAGGCCTTTCGCTTTCTCCTTCCCTTGATCCTTACCATACAGACGGACTTCGTTGTTCTAAATTTCTTAAGGAAAGGAAATTCAAACAATAAATTTAAAAAAGATAAAAATATAATTTTTTAATAAAATTTATTATTTTAATATAAAAAATATTTAATTTTCTTTTAAATGTGCATCTTTAAAATTTAGGGGATACAAATCCGTGCCTTACCACCGGCCAACAATACTTTGTTTAATTATTCTAAGCAAAATATAAATAGAAGAGTTGTTCAAATGATGTTTTTGTTTTACGAAGAAAAAGGGCGCATTCGGATGGGAACTACCAATAACCCCACTAGCTAAGACTAGCAAGGCCTTGTTGACTTCATCCGTTGACTGACCCCGGAGGTGACGCAATGGACGCATTGACTTGGCCCAAGCCCTTTTTTTATTTATTTTTTTTTCCATACATGAAGTTTTCCGGTAGTCTTCGTCCCATCACAACATCAGACAAATTCTGTTATAACATTAATTTTTGACTTGATTAATGCGTTCAGTGACATTAAAGTTGAAAAAGAAACAAATTAATACGGAGTTTTCTACACCATAAACAAAATTTTGAAAGTGACAGTTGCATCGGTTTTTTTTTACACTCAATACTTTGAGTTTATATACAAAATTATTTATTTAAAATAATAGTACTTGTTTTTTATTAATTTTTTCATATTAAAAAAATTATTGATTCAATATTTTTTATAAATAAATTCTTTTCTTGATATAGAAGGAAAAGTGAAAGAAATGTAAATAAATAAAAGTTTAAATAATAATACATGTTGAAACTCTCTCAAATGTAGTCTCAATTGACGATAAAAAGATCAGTTGAATAGTAATTTAAAAGTACAAGAAAATCAATCGCACAAAGTGATCCATTGAATATGTTTCAATGCTCAAGTTGATATTTAACTAAAATTTTATTAAATGTATAAAAGATTATCTAAGAAGAGGAATATCTGTAAATATATATAGTATTGAACATGCAAATTAGCATGTTTTGGATGAATAAACTATTATTATGTACCTACAACGTATTGGTGATGTTAGCGAAAGTTTCGTTAAACAGTTGCTGGTATCACGTTATTCATGTAGGTTTAATCACGTCTTTTGTCAGTATTAGTTAAATGGTTAGTTTATGAAGTTCTTAACTAATAAGCCTACATACGAAGTTGTTTGATTAAGGGGAATAGTCGATGGCAACCTCCTTAAATATCGATTCTTTACTTATTCCTGACCGATCAATCACTTATCAACAATTGAGGGTCGATCAGTGGTTATTTTAAATTATGTCACAAATAAATGATGCATAGAAAAGGAAGGTGCACAAATTAAATTGAATATTGTTATTATTATTATTTTATGATTTTTAACCTTGTGCTTTAGAAACAAAAAAATAATAATTATTGTCGGGAAGGATATGTATTAGCTTTGTTTATATTAAGGGGATTTTTAACCCATGTCTAAGTCTTCAATTTGATATCCAAAAGATTTTTAGAAGTATAAAATTTATAAAGTCCAAGGATTGTATATTTTGGATAATTTAGAAATTATTTTGTTTAAAGTATAGCTTTATTGTAAATAAAATCAATTTATTTTTCATATCATCTTTTAATTAAGAAGTGGCAATTTTTTTAAACTATGTCAGCCTTTTCATTATTGATTTAATAAGTTAAGTAACTATGAGATTCAATTTATTCAAATTAGAATATTGAATGATGAAATTAAAAAATAATAATATTTAAGAGATGAAATTAAAAAATGAATATCTTTCAAGATGAAAATGTTAAATTACTCATTAAGTTAATATCAAATTAATC
>JANHAO010018833.1:0-13444 GCA_026873985.1 Saraca asoca
GCTGAGTTGCTTAATGAAATTGCTAGTGGATCCCATGCTTTAGGCAATGATCCTAGCAATATTGTGGCCTGCATCTCATCATCTACGTTGAGACCTACTGTTGATAATTGTATTACTAGGCCTTCAAACTCATTCAAGAATTTTGTAACTGATTGCCCCTCCTTCGATTTTAATTTCATGAGTTTTCTCATTATGAAAACTTTTCCTTAGGCATTCTTTTTTTGATACATATTTTCAAGCTTTTTCCAAAGGGTGTAGAGATCTTTCTTTGTGATAACTTGATTAAAGAGTGATAGATCTACACATTGGCATATGACACCCAATGTCTTTTTCTTCAATTTGGTCCAATCTTCTTCTGTCACTTTTTCTGGCTTGGCCTTATCACCTTCAATTGGATCATATAGATCCTTGCAATTGAGGTAATCTTCCATTATGATTTTTCATAATGAATAATTTGTAGCATTTAATTTCATAGTAATGGGACAACTGTTTTCCATTTTTTTGTTATAGTACTACTACAAGACCTTTGCATGAATAGTACCATTACTATAGTGACTGAGAATAGTACGATGCTACAATGACTAGCCAAAAGAATAATCATGCTCTAATACCAGTTGTTGGGATTAGAATATGCACACTAGAAAAATAAAGTGAAAATATAAGAAGAATGAACACCAGAATTTTACGTGAAAAATCGTCTTTAGTCTTAGAGGGAAAAATTATAGGACAGATTTCGAAAAATATTCATTATATATGATAAAATTGATACAAAAATTATTAATGTATATTTCTTACACACTCAATATTCTCATCCCAAAATTTTTACTTAATTCTCATAATTTTATTACTCCAATACTCTTAATTTAAAGCACTATATTCCTCTCACACTCTACTCAATGTGATACCCATAACTCACTCTAAGAGAATACACAAGAAACTAATTCTTGTATTCTCTTTTTGTTTCTCTTTTCAAATTATGCTTTTCAGTGAATGAATTGAGACTTATTTATAAGCCTCAATTCACTATGCAAAATGAAACACTAAAATCTTTAAAGATTTTTGGCATTTACTGCTTGACTTCTTATTGAAATCTTCAAAGATTTTTAGCATTTATTACTTGGTTTTTTCTTCTACAACCATAATTGTTGACTTTGGGCTGGATTCCATGGATTCCTTTACATTAATTATGATGCAAGGGAAGAAGTCGTCAATATAAGTATTGATGCCATGTTCATATTTTTCTTGAGAAATCATAGAAAGCTCTCGACAAATCTCTATTATTGTTTTTGACTGCTCTTTAATTCCTCATTGACATATATTAACTCTCCAACAATCACACAATTAAAGGTCAATCGTAACGTAACTATCTCATTAATAATTAATTGATTATTTTCACTACTCAACTTGTTTTGGTAGGACATATTGTCAATGCTAGTAAATAAATGAGTCAACTTAAAAGCCGAACATGTGGATGGTTTTTGAAGTGCGTCACGGATAAGCATCCTATGCAAAGATATAAGAGAGAATATGACATTCAAGCTTTGGCGGCTAGCCAGCTAGATAGATAGTGGTAGGCCACATATCATAGTCTAATTAACTTAACTTATTATCAAAGGTGTGAAAAGCCTCCAATGAATGGGAAAGAGAAATGGTTTAGTGATCTCTTAAAAATGATATTTAGAAGAAGGAGGACTCCTTGAAAAGGAATCCTATGAGATTTGTCATTTTGTGCTAATGAAACGAAGATGCTTTGCTTAAATATTTATATTAATGTTGTATGATGTGTAAGTCTTTGAAACTCCCCTCACATGCATTCCCACTTGGAGGTCATTTAATCTGATCTAGCACGAATTTAAAATAGATTTATGGGGGTGTTGGGCCACCATGAAACTAGTGAGGATGCTCACATGTTTGATGATATAGAGTTTGATTTGTTTAATTTGAAAGGAGATTGTCCTGAAGAAGAGAGACCAAAGAAAAGCCTGATAGCTAGGGATCATATATTTGCCTTTACCCTGCTAATAAATAAAGTCTATCTATGACATTATATTCCTAATAAATTAAGTGTAGGTTGTTTTTAAAAGATTATGTCGCTGGGAAGCACCCATAGTTTTTGGCTTTTCAATTAGAAGGGTGAAGGTGGTATAAGAATTAAACCATTAATTTTTTATTTTTAAAAAGTTTTGATACTATTTAAGTGTCAAATTGTTTCAAAAGCATAAACTGCTAGAATTAATAAGATTGAGCAATTAATAATTTTGTTATAACTCTAACAGTTTTGCATTTATTATATATGATTCAATTTAAATTAAACTGCACTCTAAGTTCTTATAATATTAACTTTTTCTAAAATGGGTACTTGTAACTTTAAATTTAAAATTAGATTTTTATAATTTAAAATTATTTTTAATTCAATCTTTAATGTTAGAATTTCATTAATTTTTAATAATATAATAAATGATTTATCGATTGCGTTACTAAAATTTGGAATTGGATATCTATAGTTTAAAGTAATTTTTTTTAGGTCCTTATCACTCATTTCATTTCATTTCTTTTTTTAAATTTATTATAGTGTATATAAAACTCCATTTTCATTAAATAAATATTTAATGTGTGTTAAATGAATATCAATTTTAATGATAGAAAATCTAAAATTTGTGTTTAGCCATTGTACTTGATTGATGTGAACTATATACACATATAAAATTAATTTTTACAAATTAAATACATCACAGTGTATTTATTTAATAGTGAATTAAAATCTCTAATGTAGTTTTATCTAATTAAATTCTAAATTAATAGTACATTAAATCTAGTGTTATAATTTTATTTACACTCAAAATTTTTATAATCACACGTTCTTTTTTCTCCCTTGATTTTTTTTTCTATTTTAATAATTATTATTAAAAAAATATTTATTTGTTTCTAATGTCTTAACTTATTAAACTATTTTAATAACTATCATGAAAAATAAATAAATTTATTTTCTATTTATTTTTTATAATAATTACTAAAATTACTAAAACTAATAACTATTAAACTATTTATTTTTCATATTAATTATTAAAATAATTTAATAAATTAAAACTTTAGAAATAAATAAATATTGTTTCCATAATAATTACTAAACAAAATATTTTTTTTTCTTATTTGAACCTTTTGAATTTGAAATTTATGTTTAGTACATTGTCTTAAATTATTTTAGTAATTATTATGAAAATAAATTATTTATTTTTGTTTAAATGTTTTGATGGACTATTTATTAAATTACAATTTTAATAATTATTATTTTTGAAAAAATAAATTATTATTAATTGTTGTTTTAAATGTTTGAAATATTTTTTATCTCAATTACTAGATAATCGTTTCATTTACTTTATAATCCAATCTACATTTCAAGTTTTATTAATTGTTGTTGAAATTTTATTTAATTGAATTTTAAAATTTATAAACATTTAAAAGTTTATTGTCATTATATTTGCAGTATCTCAGTTTTAATAACAAAAATCTTAAACTTATAATTTAACTATTATAATTAATTTATGAAATGAGTGGTAAACACTTAATTAGATACTATTTTAAACTATAAGGGCCAATTCCAAATTTTAATAAACTTAGTGAGCAAACTCTTTACTAAGTCATTAAGAATTAACGGAATTTTGACTTATTAAAAATAATTTTAAATTATAAGGATCCAATTTTAAATTTTAAATTTTAAAACAATAAATATCCATTTGAAAAAAAAATAAAACTATAGAAATAGTGCAATTTAACCCTAAATTTATAGGTAATTTTTTTAAAAAACCTTTTTGATAAAAAAGTTGTAACTTTTTTGTTGACTTTACAAGTAGTAATAATAAGTATGCAACAAAATTATAATTTTGTTAATTATATACATCACAGAACTTTTTTATAAACTTACAACGTTTTGCAAAAAAAGTTAAGAAAATAAATTATTTTTTTATAAAATTTCACAAAATATGAATGCATACGCTTGTTTTCATGTGCCCAACCTTTGTTAGTAATACAAATTTTATTTTGGGAACATATTTTGTTCAAATTTCGTGAAATACTTGTTCGTTTTGCTTTTAATTTGCAAAAAGGGTAATTCTACACTCTATTTATTTTATCCAAAAATATTTTTTGTTGAAAATTTTTATTTATTTATATATAAATAAAGAATTTTCATACTACTTATATATCTTATGATTTAATAATAAGAAAAAAATAATTTTTTAAAATAATGAATGTTGTTTTCTGTCCGCATAAAATATTAAATAAATAAAATATTTTTTATAATTTTAATTTTTATAATTATAAACATAAATAAATAAGATTATTTCAAGAAAAATATTTTTCAACAAAATACAAATTAGTCTTGCTGCATTTTCCTGATATGGTCCTGAGATTTGAACCAACACAAATACCCATTTGCTGCTGTCAGTATTAATCAATTATCATTAAAGAAAGTTCATATTATATATATATATATATATATATATATTCCCGTTACACAATCATTAATACTCTTTTGTTTTTCCTTCACAATGTTGTAGAAATGCTACTTAAATAATAAATATAAAATTCACATAAAACGCTCATCTCTTTTATGCTATATCAATGGGAAAGGTGAGAACCAACAAAGAACAGACATTTAGGAAACAGGCTTATAACGAAACGGGGTTCAGTTTTATATCTTGAGTGTGGGTCGGCCATGGCCCATATGAGCCACTCTAAGGCCGTTGTACTAGCTCAACCCAAATCTATGGGCTCAAAGATAGAAAGGATCCGAGTTAGAAATGGATTTGGTTGTGAAGATTAGTGTGAGAGGTTCTAAAAATGTTAGTGACCATATAAAAATAAATTTTTTGTATTAAAATGATAGATTTCAGTAAAAAAAAAATTTATAAATCTCAAAATAAGAAATTATGTCTTTACTTTTGTGAAATTAAAAAAAATTGACAATATAAGAAATTAAAAGAATCCATTTCTGTTATTTCCATGTCCCATCGTTCACTTTTACTCCAACTTTATTTAAAAAAACAAGTCCCACAGTGCCCTCATACACTCTATCTCTATTAAAAATATTGTATTTTCACATCTATTTTTTCATTCAACTTAAGACTTATTAAATAAAATTTGAACTATTTTCAAGTAATAAAACAACATTTTTCTTGAAAAAAAAAAAAACACACACACACACACACACACATTTTCATTAAATATGGATCCTTCCCTTTTTTCTTGAAACAGAAAGATGTGGATTTATGATAGATAGATATATAAATCTTTTTTATATTAAAATAAGAGTTCTAGAATTAAAAAATAATATTTTTATCTCTTTAAAAATAAAAGAAATTGAAAAAAAAAAAAAAAAGAGGATACAAGTGCACTTTCATTGGTTTGTCAGAGAGACAGAAATCCATTGCCAAAGCGTTTTTGGCTTTTCCCTTTGAAATATGGCGTTTGCAGCAGGACAAATTGAAGAAAAATGTGTATTGCATGGAAAGTGGGGGAAAACAAATTCAATTTTCAAAATCTAACAAGGTTGTCTGTCGTGATGTTAACGAAAAGATTAATAAAAAGGAGTGCAACTTCAAATTTTGAGATTAAAGACACTAGAAAGCAAAGGGACCACTACACAAATCACGTGATCAAGATGTTGAGGCTCAGTGTTTAGGAAGATTATTATAATTCATGCATTCTTTGACTTGTATTAGCATCTGGCGATTCAAGTTGAAAATGAATGACCAAAATTAAGATAGTACAATTTTCAAAAAGCAATGCTTCTTGTCATATTCAAAGCAACTTCTGTGGGATGTGAAAATAACATACTACCTCGCTGCTATCAATTTCTCACCAGACTCCCTAAAATTTGTATTTATGATACAAATAAATTAGATTTAAAAATATCGATTTCACTAAAAATAGATTATTTAACGGTTAAAACATTTGTTTATACTTATCACAAATTTTCATTAAAATATTATCCATTTAAATTAAAAAATCAGTTAATGCAATCTTTAATTTTCTATATACCTTTGTCACGTCAAGTCCATTCTTATATTTTTTTTTTGTTTAACAAGTCATCATCTATAATTTGAAATAATCACCTTGTAGTCTAATTACTAAACTAAGAGATTAACGTTGGTGGTTGACTAGTCTACAACTAACAAGTTAATAAGCGTAATGTAACTTTTTTCAATGTTGATTTTTCATCAGAAAAATTACAAATTTTTGTGATTTCTTCAGAAAGTAATACTATGTCTCTAAAAATTGATCCAAAAACTAAGAAAATTTTCAAGAGAATAAATAAATATTCATATGATTTCCACTCACAATGAAACTAATAAAACTAATTCCTCGTTTAAAATTATAAAAAGGAAAATTTTAATTTAATTAAAACTTAACTAATATATAAACTCAATCAAAAATTAAAAATCAACTAAATTTTATATTTCTTGTGACTCGAATCACGTAGGACAATGGAATTGAAGCAAGGCCAGATTTGATACAAGCTGGATTGGGACCCACCAACAATAAAACCATTGACCTTCTCTTCGACGCGTACCTATATCACTACCACGAAGTTATTCTAAATTCTTTCCTTCCAACATCGGGCCCCACTTTCAACTAACGTACCCCGCTTTTGACTTTTGGCTCGTGCCCCCATATTCCCATTTTTCAACCAATAAGAATCTAATCTTGAAAATTATACATGTGCTAATTGTCAATAAAGTAACAACAGGTGACCAATCACTTCAATTACTATTAATTAATTAATATCAATTAAATTAAACTAATCAAAGCATTAAGTACCAACAAAAAAAACTGTATTTCATTTTTCATCCATCATTTTAGTTTAATTTACAAAATACCACCTTATCAACTTTAATACGACCCCTCTTGTCGTCCACAAGTTACAAACAACAAAAGTTGACTTTCTTGTTCGACTTCTAGACGAATATACTACCTTCGCAGCCTCTGTTACGGCCTTACGCCACGACCATGGACCACTTCAACTAAACCCCGTCAACCACTTGAACGGCCGCGAGTGTCACTGTCGGTGGCTGAGGTTGTCTCCATCGGCACCGCTGGTTAACTTGAATTCAGGCAGAACCCGACGGCCGCACCGGTGGTCTCCACCGCAAGAGCCTGCGGGTGACGGTGCTCTCCCTCGTAAGTCACGATCAGCATCTTTGGGTCGTCTTGTGCTCGCTCCACGTGCTTCCTTGCTGGACAGCCTCTCACTGTACTGCACTTATAGTATCCGCTGCAGAAGCCAACAAATAAAATAATCAAAAAAATAATCTTCCTAAAATGTCAAAAACTTCGGGATTGCTGTCTGAATTTGACGAGTTCAATTTGATTTACGGTGATGATGAATCGAGGAATAGAGTAATACCGTGGGTAAGGTGAGCCCTTGATTGGTTTTTGACCGTACTTTCTCCATGAACACTCGTCCGCTGGAATATCGGCGATTTTTGAACTAACTGCCGGCACTCGAATTGTTCTCTTAACCCGTGATTTCCTGACAGAACAAAGAACTATTCTACTCAGTACTTGATTAATTATCTAAAAATATGTAGAATTATTGATGATTCTACAAGAAGCAGCTCCGTATAGAGTCAAATACCTTCTCTTGGTGCAGTGGCAGTGGCCAGAGGATGAAATTTTTCCAGAAACGCCGCCGGAGATAGCATCATGGCACCTTTTCTTGTGAGAGGACGATAGAGGTGGTTTACCGGTGGAAACAGTAGGTGCCTGAGCAGTAACCAAAGGACCGATCTTGCCATCGGAGACACTGCCGTCTCCAGTAATCGAGGACAAAAAGGACGATGCAGTGGTAGACATTGGCGGGGATATGCTAATGGTGTCCTTAGAGTACTGACTCACAGATAACTCTGTAGACGGCTTCGGATTCGACTTTACCAAGTTGGGTTTGGCAAAATCAAGTGTCAAACCCTGAGAAGACTGCGATTGAACATTGAACTTATGCTGTACCAGAGTCTGGGTGGAATTCGATTTTTCAGATTGAGATTTAATAGAAGAAGATGGGTTGCCGTTGGATGGTCCACGACGAAAGCGGGCATGACCCGTTCGATTCAACAAGTTAATGACCTGCTTGAACTTGGAAACTGTGAAGTCGGTGATATCTCTGCAGTCAAGGTTATTTAGATGTTGATTATGGCGATGGGAGTTAGAAGGAGGCTGAGACGAGAGAACACGAATGAGATGCTCCATACTCTTCAAACCAGCAGAAGCAGCTTCTTGTATAGCAATCTGCTCTTCCATTCTCGAAAGACCCACCAGATCAACTGCCATCAAACGCAGACAGGCAGAAGAAAACCAAGACGAAGAAGAGGGTGGAGAAGAAAGAGATTGTTGTGGCTAGCTTGGTTGAAGGAAGAGTGTGATAAGGAGAGGAAAAGAGGGATTATAATAGAGAAGGTGGGGAGGGAAGTCAAACAAGTTTCATCAATCCAAGGGTACAGATTGGCTGGATTTTTTTATTTTTATTCATTTATTCTAATATTTTAATGATATTTGGCATGAGCCGGAGGGAAAAGCAGAGACGACAACAAAATAAGAGTTACTGTAAAGGCTAAAGGAGGAGTTGGTGGTGGGTCCCAGAATTGGGACCAACGAAGCGGCTATGAAACTGCAAGTGGAAATTGTTCAGTTACACAACACGTGGATTCGTATGAACAGTCACACATTTACTATTTTTTTGAACTTTCTTGGATCCAACCAGAATGGTCAACCAAGTTGCAATGTGCAATGCAACAACTTCTGCCCAGTATTCCAAATTATTTTTATTCTAAAATTTACTAATTAAAATATTAAAATATTTAATTTATTAAGATATGAAGAGAAGTAATACTAAAATTTTAATATTATAATCGAATGAATAAAAATATTTTTCTACTTTTGTATTTAAGTTTCCTTAACCAATCAACAACGTAGACCAGGCCACCACGTTCTATTTTTCCTTTCACAAGTTTTTCTAATATATTAAATAAATAGGAGAAATTTTGATAGATTTATTAATTTGTTGTTGGATGGATGGTGTATTTTTAGGTTTTAATTGGATTAGATATTTGTCATCCTCAAAGTGTATTAATTGTATATTCATGCAAATGCAATTGTTATATGTAACCACTAGCTACCTTTTTGATGCAATATTAATTTTGAAAAGTACGTAAATGTTAATTGCCAACTACAACCTTATTATTAAGGCAACAATATTTAATTGTTGCCATTAATTAGCTCGACAATTACTATGTATGGTGATGCCCTTCAAGTCCGAGGGTATTGTTTGTGAATTGTGATAAAGGTCTTGACTTTGAGCTCCTGGTCGAAATTAAAGTCTGACTAAGATATTTAAACTTGCCTTTAAATGATGGCTTTTGCAGTTTTTGAGAAAGTGGCATTGCGGTCTAATAACTTTACGAGGAATTAAAGAAATTGAGTATTTCGATTGTAAAATTATTTTAAGGTTTATATTTTTATTTAATTTTTTATTTTAAAATATAAAAATAAGTTAAATAAATCACTTGATTTGTAAAAAAAATTATAAAAAATATAACTTTTTAAAAAATAAAATATACTTAAATTCTTTGATTAATCATTAACTCAAAAAAGAATAACACAAGTTCTACTTCTCACATAATAGAAAAAATTACTTATCCAACCTTTCTAATTTATTTCTACTTCATGTATTTTAATGAAATAAAATATAAAATTATTCTTATAAAATATAAATAATGATAAAAATATATTTTTAAAAATTTATACATAATAAAATAATATAACTTTTATATATAATATTTTAATTATTTTAATAAAATTTGTTAAGAATTTTATAATTGAATTAAATATCACACGGCTATTTATTGAAGTTTTACTTCTTTTATGCTAATAAAATAGTTTTCACCACTTTCTAAAAAATTTATATAAGAACTTATTTCCTTAAAAAAATTTTAATTTTTTATAAGAATTTATTTTATGTATGAATCAAATAACTTTTTAATATATAATGGTTTTAATTTTTTTTAAAATGCAATATATATTTCAAAAAATAAAGTAGATCATTAGGCATTAATAAAAAATAACATTAAAAATTTAATAAATAAAAAATATTTAAAAAATAATTTTTCAATTCATAATTATTTAGTTCCTTAATTTTTTAATAATAATTATAATATTCTATTTTATCCTAAAAAATTATCTTGTATTTTTTTAAAAAAATTAAAATTCTAGACCTTCGGATTTTAAATTTTTCATAGAAATGTTGTTGTTCCTTCACATTTTTTTAGGTTATTTTTTGTTGACTTGAATAAAGTTTATCACTGTAGCACATAATGGATTCCACTAGCAAGAGAAATGAAGAAAATTTATCCAATGATAACGTTGGAAGTTTCTCCCCTCTGTCTTTTTGTTCATGTTTATCGTTGACCGTGTGTGCTTTATAGGGGAAGGGGGGAAAAAGCAAAGAGCAATGGAAACTTTAATCTTTGAAATTTAGGAGTGATTCCTGATGCGATGATAAAGTAAAATGAAACAAAGTAGGAAAGTGGAAAGCATCACTCCACTAGCTAGGCTTCTTTTGTTAGGTCAAACCCTAATTTGGGCAGCCACAACTCCATGTGAAAGAACCATTATCATGGTGTTTACCAAGATTCTCATTTGTTGGAATCTTTTTGTCATTTCAATATTGGATGGAATATATAAAATTAAAAATAAAACTTTTTTTCTCCAATGTGGGAATAATAATCTAATGATCTAAAATTCTAGTTTCCATATGTCTAGAACCAAAGAAACAACATTTTGACTCTTTGATAAGAATTTATTCCATGCTCCATGTATGGTAGGCACCATACCAGTATAATATTACTAATCAAACCCGATAATAATAAAAGAAAAATAAATCAAGAGACACTAATAGTAGCTTAATGGAAGCGACTTACACGGTGATAAATTGGATATAAAATTTTATTTTATTTTTAAATCAAAATAAAATTTTAAGAATACATTATTGCTTAAAAAATTTATATTTTCAACATCATTAAAAAAACATACACCTTAATAAATGCCTACTTTTAAACTTATTTTTTTAAAGAAAATTAATATATTAAAATGATAGGTAGCCAGGGAGTGAGTGGTGAGGTCCAATTCAATTCGATGAAGCGATGTTGGGTTTTGACATCTATGATACTGATATTAATATAATAATAATTGTTTTGGACGTTTTAGTGCAACAATATAGTTGACCATAGAACTACCGTGAAGCACTTGGCTTTCTGGTTTCCTTAACCACTGGGTTAACTAGGACTATCAAGAACCATTGGATGAGTCTTTGATAATCCAACGGCTACATGGTGCTCATGGTGGTTGACCTAAGATAAAAAAAAAAAAAAAAGGTCGCAAGGCTGCGGCACATGGTGTTCGACGCACTTCATTGTGTTTTCTAATGGATTTGAATTCAAACACGTGCGACGCGAATATTCAACGTAGGATCGAGTGGTCCGACAGCCACAGTCTGCGTCAAAGGCCCAAACAAACTGGTCTATCCGCTATCCAGCTATTTTTGAGCTGAGAAAGAAATGCTAATTAAATAATGTTGTATTCAAATGGTCTTTCCTAAATTATCTATGTTGAAATTTGATGATTAAGATTGTCATTCTAGAAATTTCAAATGTATGAGTGAAAATTTATGTACATTATATTTTTTTATATTTTATGATGATTGTTTTCTTTGCTCAATTTATTTTCAACTTTTATACGCTGTGCTTACTTGTTTGACTTTTTTTTTTTATATTATACGTATATAAGATTAGTTTTGTCAAACTTTTCACAATATTTATTTTGTATTAACTCGGGTTCTATTTTCAAATGGTCCTTGTATGGTGATGTAGCTTTCGGAATTAGTATTCTCTACTAAAAGAAGAAAATTATAAAATGGGTATAGATAAAGGCCAACGACCATCGTAGCTATTTTAAATTTGGATACTTAAACAACTTCTCTAAAGTTTGTTGTACATGAAATTCTTTGATGCATGTGTCCATACGTTGGCATTAATCTATTATGTGTATAAAGTTGCTAAGGTCAACTCGACATTAATGGGTTTATTCCCCACTTGGGCAAATGGACATGTAAACACCCTCCAATACTTGAAAAGAAAGGTCAACTATGCACTAAATTTTTTTCAAGTATAATATTCCAATTAGCTAATGCTTAGTATATGATTGAAATATAAGATAAGGCTTCTTGTTGCACTGATGGATAAGATTTTACTGAATCAGTGCAACAATCTTTTATGATTTTAGGAAAAATAAAATATCAAATATTTATTTTTTTATCTGACCAAGATAGCAATATTATTAAGATTAGAATTTATAATTAGTTTAGATATATCCTAATCAATTAAGAGTTTGATATTTTCGGTGATGGGTCGAACAATTATATAAATAAAGGTATTTAGGATCTCTAATGCTATCAATAATCTATATAAAAGGTATCCATCATTCTGAAAGATTGAAAGATATTGGAAAGCTCCTAAACGTAATGCAAGATAAAGGAAGAAGCAACAACCTAAATTCAATGGCTAGAGGTAATATAGATTAATCCAGCTTTTGCTGCAGTTTTATTTTTTGATTCTTGAATGTTTAGAATACCCTTACATGTGGTGTCAGAGCCTAAAATACCTCTGTTTTGATTAGGAGTGCTAAATAGACTAAAAGTCCGCGGGCCTAGCGGATCGATCTGTATTTTTTTACGGACTGGACCAAGCAATAATTGGTCCGTTTAAATACGGGCCTAAACGGACCAATCCCATTTAGGCCCGCATTTATACGGATCCACGCGGACTGACCAATTTAGTGTTCAATTAGCCTCAAGTCTACGGACCTAACGGATCGGTCCGTATTTTTTTACCGACTGAACCAAGCAATAGTTGGTCTGTTTAAATGTGGGCTTAAACGGACCAAGCTCGTTTAGGCCCGCATCCGCACGGACCAAGCCCACTATGCCCGAACTGGTCCGTTTAGCTGTCACGACCCAAATCCCGGGCCCGTGACCGGCATAAAAGGTCACCATCAGGAATCCCTATCCTTCAGGAAACCTCTACAAGCCTTAACATACACAGGACATATCACACAATGCACATAACTTCCATTAACCAATGAATATGATTTTATTAATTCTATAAAAAATCCGACAGAATTTCCTCTATTTTTCGGACATCTGGCCACATGGCCTACATTCAAACAAAGGGCTACACGCCCATCAAACATGTATAAACATATAATATATACGCAGTGGCCCAGATTAGACACAACAACTACCTACTGGGCATTCAGACAACAAGTACAACATATGCACATGTAAACCTATCCAACTGCCAAACCACAACACCATTTATACCTGTCAATCTCCGCGGGA
>JANHAO010018834.1:0-13437 GCA_026873985.1 Saraca asoca
CAAAGGGAATTTCCGGGGGAAAGGTTCGGCCACACTGGGGTTTCTTGTGAAGAAAATTTTGAAATTTCCCCTCTTTGGCCGGACCAGTTCTATCATATATATACTCTTGTAAAGTTTCTTATCCTTGTGAAGTGTAGTCAAGATCACCGTGAGGATGCTTTCATCCAAGAAATTTTCTACATTGTAGACCTCACACCTGAACTGGGGGATGTAGTCTTTCAGTAATTCATCTCTCTGCTGAAAGACTATTGTGAGGTGACAAGATGGTGTGAGGTACCTTCTTAGCACCTTATATTAGTTGAGGAATCTTCTCTGGCATTCTTTCCAACTATGAATACTGCGAGCTAGGAGACTTCTGAGTCACATTCGGGGTATCTCTCCAAGAGTGATAGGGAAAACACGACATTTGACCAATGGATTGGTGGTCTGAAGATCCATTTGGATATTGAACTTGTCCAAGTGGCTATACAAGTCACTATTCCCATTGTACTGTGAGATGTTTGGGACCTTAAACTTATGAGGAAGAGGCTTTATCTCAATCTCCCTGGTTAATTGTGTCCTTTCCTCGTAATAGTCTTGTCTGTCTTGAGTTAAAGGGCACTTATCTAACTGCTGTACACTCTAAAATAGTTTCTTGATCATCAGGTCTTGTATTTTGGACTGACGGCTGATGGTTTGATGACTCTTATCACCTTCCTAGTCGTGGGAATGGTGATCTGAGGCTTTATGCCTTTTGTTGTGCTCATAACCCGACGCATAGCGATCTAATTTACATCCATGATTGGTTCTATTCAAGCTTCCTTCTTAGCGTAAGCTCTCACGTCACTAATCATCTCTTTCATTGTCTTTGTGAGCCCAATGGACCTCTGATCTTAGTCATGAATTGGACGAGTCAACTGAACCAGCTTGCTGATGTTATGCTCTGATAGGCCCCTCCTACTAAGTTGTTGCTACTGGAATTCTCCTCCAAACGCAACAACCTCAACTTGTCTCTGTGCACCGTGGGCCTATGCCTGTGCCAATGCCCTTACCACATTAGCTAACTCCCTCACCATGTTTTCAAGTGCCACCTAACGTTAGTGCTATGCTTGTAGCCATGCCAGCGGCAGCACCTATTATAGGGGCAGCAGAGGCGCCTGCTACAGGGAAGATTAAGCCCCCAACTAGTAACATTTCCCATTGTTGCTAGACGTGACCTTTAGGCTGGCCAATGATAACGCTTATACTTCTAGTGGTTCTTCCTCTTGTCATTGCTATTGCATAGTAAATTAGAGAAAGAATGCAGTTTGGGCCCTCCTTCTAACACCAAAATGTTGATGGCAAAATTCAGTCAACAGGCAAAGTTCTGTAAATCCCCAAACTACAGGTTGTCAAGTGTGTAAGGAAGAGATTGAAAGGGAAGAGGAAGAACAAAAGACACCAGAAGCTTTTTAACATAGTTTGGCTAAAGTCAGTATAACCCTTACATCCACAGTGGTTGTATTTGCTATTATATAAATGTTCTTTATAGTGTTTAATAAAGTTGTTATACAAGTATTCTCTCACTATTTTGACAGAATTTCTACATGTATTTTCCCCCTCTTTCGTAATGATTTTCCCCTCCTATTTATAGAGGTAGGGGTTACAAATATAATTTAATAAATTGTAAATCTGTCTTTTCCGCCCATTGGGCAATAAATGCTAAGCAACTCTCTGTCGATTTTTAGGGGCTGATCTGTCGGTTGAAAGTATGTGCCTCTGGTTATTGATTAGACTTTGGTGTTCTGTACCTATGCTCGGGACAACTCATGTAGCAATCTGAACTCACGCTGGGTGACCTGTCAGCTAGCTCCCGTGACCTCATTCCAGAATGGGTTGGACCTTTCTCAACTAGGCTAGTCCATCGGGCCTTTGCCAACCCATTTTATATAATTCCAAAAATAGCTATAACAAAGACTACAAGGTAAAAGTTGAAGTACTCCAAAAATGTGTATAGCATTTATGCTTTGCTTGGTAGAGGTGAAAAAAATAGATGAAAGAAAATGAGGACAAAGAAAATGAGAAGAAAAGAAAATGGTATTTTGCTTATTAGTTAGGTAAAAAATGAGAGGAAAAAAAAGGAAAAGAAAAAAATCTGATGGTTTAAAATGAAGTTTTATAAAATTTTGTTGGGATCATATTATAAATTTTCTTTTTTTTTGGTGGACTATATTGAATGTGTAAAAAAGTCGTTAGGGCCAAACTATAATTTTCCTTATTTTATTGAGTGAAGCAGGGCGTTTTCCACTTTAAAAAATTCAGTGGGCTCCACACCTTTTTTTCTATCCAATTTCCTTTCCTTTCATTTTCCTTCCTTAACCAAGCAGAGGAAAAGTCTAGTTTTCACTTCATTTTTCTCTCTTTTTTTCCTTTTCACCCTTTTTCCTTCCAACCAAGTAAGGTGTTACCCTCTGCTTGGGTAAGCAGAAAATGGGTGGAAAAGAAAGAAAAATTTAGTTATGCACAAGTATTAATGCATTTTCCCTTGCTTGGCTAAAGAAGAAAATAGGAGTAGAAAGGAAAATGGGCTAAAATGTCCCATAGGGCCCATATGATTTTTCTCCACTCAAAAGTGAGCGAAAATTAGAGGAAAACACAGCTTCCCGAGTTTGTATTCCAGCATCCCAACCAGAGAGAATGTTGTCCCTGAGAAGGAGAGTCAGAGACGAGCCAAAGAGCTGCTATGGTCCAAAAGGAGAGCCAAAGAAGGCCGCCAACTGCTATTGCCGAGAAGGATAATCGAAGAAGAAAATTTGCTGTTGTTGTCGGGAAGGAGGACCGAAGAAGAACAATTGTTATTGCCAAGCTCTTTCGTTCGAAGCTACACCGAAGAAGCTTCATTTGGTTTTTGCAGTTTTGTAGGATTCGTGTATGTTCTATCCTTCTCTGCATCCCTTCAAGGCTGAGGCAATTTCAAGGCTTGGTTTTGGTGTTGTTAATAAGTTGTTCCTGCAATTGAGTCCAACTTTTAAACATAAAGATGAAAATTCCAAGGGATCCCCCATTCTGCAAATGGTTTTTCATCCACCTGACTCTGAGCTTACAAGCCCTCATTGTCTTCCAGCAGGAAACTCCAAGGCTTTCCTTTGTGTTTGTCAATCAAATTGACATTGAGAAATGTGGCCTATAACCTAAAAAAATAAAAGTGTCCGAACTTTTTGATTTTTTTCCTTTTCTTTTTTTCTATTATTATAAAAAAGATAGAAACATAATTTTTATTTAGAAATTATAATTGTTTTTAGAACTCACCAATTTAATGAAAAAATTATATTTGTTATACTCTTTTTTTATTTTAAATAAGAGGAGATAATATTTTTTTAAAATAAAATGTCCTTTCAATAATGTGACAGAATTGAAGATGGCTATATGGGCATCTGATTGAAGTGATCTTTTTACTTATTCACATATTTTCTATCTTAAAATTTATAATTTTGACAAAATTATTATTTTAATAAAAAAATTATATATTTTTTTGAATCTGAAAACTTCAAATGTAGTTATAATCATGGATTGAACGTAACATTTGCACATTTTAATAATATATTATATAATTTTATAGTTTTCTTAATATTTTTTTTTATAAATTTTATTATTATTTTTTCTTTTATTTTCTTTTCTCTCGTTTTTTACTTAATTAATTAATAAAAAATTATTTTTTTTTCCTTTATTTTCCTTTTCTCTCATTGTTTTTTTCTTTTCTTTCCTCTCATCCAAACAAAGTGGTGTGAGCAAGTAAAGGTAAATAGTCTTTATTCTGTGCGATATCACTCTCCATTGCAGGGTCGCAATTTACACATTTTGGTGGATGCCACTTCTGACTCTGTCTTTTCTCTGATCTCAAACTGTAACTACAAATTCATACCATAATTTCGTTCCTCAATCATATGGCTGAATAATCCGTAAAAGTTGTGTTGGTTGTGGATGCTTTTTGTAGTTCATTATTAAGTAACCGTTTCTTCAATTTCAAAGCCATCATGAATGATATTCAATCAATAATGATAACCGGTATCCAAAATTCAAACTTGACATAAAATATGATTTATACTTAGCTTGATATATTGAGTTATTTATAAATTATTTGATCTATAGAAAGTTTCATAAAAAATAAAAAATATTTAAATTATTTAGTTGATTATTAATTTAAAAAATTAAAAAAATACTACTTCTTACAAAATATGAAAAGTTATTTATTTAATCTATTAAATAAGTTTTACTTCCTATCCTTTTAATAAAATAAAATATAAAATTATTTTTATAAAATTTAAATAATTACAAAAATATTCTTTTAAAAATTTACATAATATCTTAATTAAAAAAATATAACTTTTATATATGATATTTTAATTATTTTAATAATATTTCTCAAAAAATATATATTAAATCAAACACTACATAATTTTCAAAATTCTACTTTCTTAATATCAGTCAAACAATTTTTAATATTTTTTAAAAAAATTATATAAAAATTTATTTCTTAAAAAATTCAATTTCTATTGGAATTTACTTCTCCTGTAAACTATCAACTCTTCGAATCCATGTATCTTTTAGCATAAGTTCACTTTAGTAAATTATCCCTTCATCATGAAATGGGATAAATTAAAGTAATCAAGTGAGAATATTGTTCCTTCAAATAGATTTATTTATTTAATTTTAGTTTTGTATAAATAAGCTAGCGTATCATCGTTGGACGAATGTTCTAGATACTGTCGTGAGTGCAAATATGTGGTTTCTGTAAGTTTTAAAAACGTGACAGATAATACTGTCAGTAGTGTTGCCTTTTTCATCATGCGCTGCGCTGGCACTAATAATAATGACCTAATTGATGACCACCACAAAGTCAAATTTCCATCGCAAAATGATAATAGACTGTGTAACTGTCAATAGGGTCCGGTAAGACAGTGACTGACAGACCACAAGTGGGGCACACACACTAATCTATGCCTATTCTTTAGGTTGGGCTTCTATGTCCAATGGGCATCATGGGCTCAGCTGATCAGCCAGAGTGGGCCAGTGCTTAGACTCGAGCCCATGTGTCTGATAAGTCTGTAAAGTCCCTTTGTTCATTTCCTTTTTATTCTTTTTCGTTGGTCTCTTTCTACAATATCAATAAAATCATTGTGTCATTCGATATTACTTTAAAAAAAAATTTCTTTCAAGGTTTGAAATTCAAACATAAAACATTATATTTGTGTTAATTGGTTAATCGTTTAAACTGTTAAGAACAACCATTGAATTTATCTCATTTTAATGTGTTTTATATACTAAACGAAATCATTATTATATTTCAATTTATATAATCTTCTAAAAGCCACCATATTTTTTTAAGGAAAAATAAGATGTGGAGCAGATAATCAGAGCATGAAATACAGCTGGGATGTGGCATTGTGGCCCCACAAATCCCCTCTCTCCGGTCAAGCACTTCCATGTCCACTTGTTCAATCCACGTGGCGAGTTGAGGATCATCATCTACAAAGCTGATTCAGGGTGACATAATCATGCCATCTCAACCATTAGTCTGTGGTGTGGGACCCAAGCCTCACGTGTCCCAACCACTGGATACGCCTCTGATTCCGTTTTGCGTCCCTATCCATTTGTTGAAGCTCCAAACATAATATGGCTCCACCTTGTCTTTGGTAACGAAAACAAATAAATAAATTTAATTGTATAATTATTCGGAGAAGCTTTTTAAAATGCTATTTTTTGTTAAAGTCGTAATTATCCTGCAACAATGGTGTCTACGTGGAAGGGGGTATATATGTAATTATGTGTGCTAGGTTGAATTGATGTTGACGCGTCATAAACTAGTGGGGAGGGCGAGTATACTACTTGGCGTGAATAGAGGAAAAGGGCTGTGCGGTGAACTGTGGGGACTACGGCATGGTGTCATTGCCAACGGGGACTTGTTCTACGATGGTTCTCCGAGGTACCGAGGGGTCAGTGTTCCTAACCTATTTTCTTGACGGGCAGTTTCAAATGTAAAGTTTCCAACTTTAACGTCTTGTCCTTTCTTCTTTAAGGATCTCAGCTTCCATGGTATGTTCTCTTATTCTTCTTTGCTGAATTGTATTCTGTCTCTTCTATCACGCTTTCAGGGTTTGTGGTGCTTAGTTTGAATGATTTTTTTTAGTGGATTGCACTTCATTCCTTGAATTATCAAGGTTTAAAATTGTAGCTTAGATTTTTCAGTAGAGGAAATAACTTCGGAAATAAGCTATGCTGTCTGATTGTATTCAGTGTTACCTGTCACCAACAGATACAGAAGGAAGAACTCAAAACTATGAAATGAATTAAAGAAACAAGCTTGAAATCTTAGTTCAGAAAACTTTATTATGCACGGCACTAGGTAATCAGCGATAAACGGCCTTTGAGACTCACTTTGGGTCAAGGTTCCTGTTCATAGGTTTCTCTATATGATAACTGGGGCTCTCCTGGATTTTGCTTGATCACTGAGATTCGCTGTGGTTATGATTTTAAGTTTTTGGTCTAAACTGGATTCATGCTTAATACAGTAGGAATTGCAGCTGTGCAGGATGCATTCGGTGCCTGATATAAGGAAACAAGATAGAAGCTGGACTTGATGCTTTTTCTTTATTAAATATATATAAAAACTCTTTTGTCATGGAGACAGCCAATAGCCAAAACATTAGCCAAATTGAGGAGTGCTGCAACTGCTATAAAGCAACAAACCTAACTGTAAACATTTTGAACTTTACAAAAGTCTCAAATTTTGATGAACGCTTCATTCTTGGCGAGCAACTGGGATGGGGGAGATTTGGTGTCATAAGGGAATGCATAGATAAATTGACGGGTGAAGTCTTGGCTTGCAAATCTATTGCTAAAGATAGGCTGGTTACCCATGATGACATGTCCAGTATCAAGCTTGAGATTGAGATAATGACCAGGTTATCTGGACACCCAAATGTTGTAAGTCTCAAAGAGGTATATGAAGAAGACAATTATGTGCATCTACTGATGGAGTTATGTGCAGGCGGGGAGCTTTTTCACCAGCTTGAGAAACAGGGCAGATTCTCTGAACAGGAAGCCCGGGTACTCTTCAGGCATATAATGCAAGTGGTGAAATTTTGCCATGAGAATGGAGTTGTTCATAGAGATCTGAAGCCAGAAAACATTCTCCTGGCCACAACTTCTTCATCCTCACCAATTAAATTGGCTGATTTTGGCCTTGCTACCTATATCAGGCCAGGTGGTAACTTCTATACTGTTGTTTCATTTCAGTCTATATATGAAGATTCTCAACTTTTTCTACCAATGGTATTCCAATCACTGAGCATATTGCATGAACGTTTCAAATAACCAGGGCAGAGTTTGCAAGGTACAGTGGGAAGTCCATTTTATATAGCTCCTGAGGTGCTTGTGGGAGGTTATAATCAGGCAGCTGACGTGTGGAGCGCGGGGGTTATATTGTATATTCTTCTTAGTGGGATGCCCCCTTTTTCGGGAAATACTAAGTCAAGGATTTTTTATGCTGTCAGGGCTGCTAATCTGAAATTCCCTTGTGATCCTTGGGATCAGATATCTGCATCTGCTAAGGACTTGATCAGAAAAATGCTCTGTGTGGATCCTTCCAAAAGGATCACCGCTGCACAAGTTCTAGGTAGGTCATTGTTCACGACTATACAGCACTTAAGAGTAGCTTGTTAGCCGGGAAGTTAATGTGAGGCCAAGAAGTATCATTTGTTCATCAAAATATTTGCTTCATGTATTAGAGGTTGTTATATGCAAACTGCTCCTTCCAACCAAAGGGAAATCCATCCCGCTTCTAATCATGAACTGAATATTTAAATTCAATACAAATAAAGGGAAAGACTGAGGAATTGATGTTTACAAAGGTCTTTTGTTAGTATGAAATTTAATTTCCATTTTCCTGCATAGTGGGACAGTTGTAGTGGTAGAAGGTAAAACTAGGTGGCGAATAGCTAAATTTCATTGATCCATGCTGTATATTTGGGCTTATTGTAAGATTGAAAACAGGCTTAGAAGCCAGTTGGAATGGTTTTGTTATCGTGTTTTGCTTACAATATAGAGGCCATTATTCTGTGCAGAACACTCATGGGTGGAGAATAGTGTGGAAATTACTCAGGAATTAAATGTGCGTTATAACATTGCTAGTACAGACTTGGAACTCTGTGAAGGCTCCTTCTGCACTTCTCCTGTGATTTGCAGGAATCAAGATTACAGCTTCAGTGATGGATCTCCTGCAGCAACCACAGCTGGTCAAGTGAACAACTTGACTGCATACACGTGCAAATCATCTTTTTCTGCTTTGCTTGTTGATGACGATGCTCCTTGCTCCACATTGCTGCAATTTTCCTTCAAAGTCTGCCATGAATCAGGCACTGCAGAGGTTTTATCCACAGTGTCATCAATGCCAAGCTTTAGCTTTGCCAGCCCTGGTCACGCGGTTGAAGTAGGAATCATTTCACAGAGTTTTGGATCCAGCATCTCAACATTGGAGGCATATGATAAAGGTATGTCTTTCTGTTTGCTTGTGCTTATGCTGACGTCGAAGAAGGTCATTGAGACACAAAAACACACACAGAACAACATGGTACATGACAACATAGGATTTTAACTTGACATCTTTTTGCTTGTTTAACTTCTAAAATTGTATAAAACACGCAGAACGTGGTCTACTGGTGCAAATATGCAACGTTTTATAGAAACTATATTTCTACGCGTCTAGCAGCACTGAATTTGATCATGATTTTTGGTTGACCAATCAGGCATGGAGAAACTGTTTGTGTTTCCAACTTCACCTTCCTTGAAGTGCAAGGAAGAAGAAAATTTAAAGGAAGAAAACCAGAAGGATGGAAGCCATGGATCTAAAACATCAGGGATTCAGGGTAAAAGGAATCACACAATTGGAGTTGGGGAGGTTGATCAACTTCATCTAATTGTGGGCGACTCAATCATTCGTTGGGCTTCATGCACGCATATTCCTTCTTCAACTTCATCTGTTGGTTTGTCGCTTGTCTGCTAGGGGATTAAAAATATAATAATGTTATAGTCAAGCCAAATTAGACATACCAAACAAATTTGACAGGCGGTTAATCACAGAAGTAAAAGTGAAAAGAAAGAACTTATTTCTTGTAACTCTTGTTGTGAATAGAGGGTGCTTTTAGGATTAGAATGTAGAAATAGTCTGTTTTTCTTTTCGCTGAGCATGAAAATGTAGTTACTGGCCAAACGATTGCCACGATCTTTTTGTACATCAATTTTCTTGTTTGTGAGATTAATTTTCATGTTTTTTTTTTTGCTTTTTAATTTTAATGTAACAAGCTCCTACCTTGTCTTCCCATACAAATATTAAAGGTCTTTCTATATATTTGCGCATGGATTGTTGGGTTTTAATAATTCTGCCCGATGTATTCCATACATCATGCCTTCGTAGACCTTGAAAATTGCTGTTCACATCCTATGCCATACGTAGTATATATCCAATTCAATCACTCGTATAAGATAATCTCAGACATTCTATAAATAATAAAAAATTCTTACTTTCTTAAAAAAGGAAGATAGACATAAAAAGTCAACTTAAAAAACAGGTGAATCTTCATAATTTCTTTAATAAATTAGCCATGTCAATTTCAGTAAGAGATTGACACTATTTAAATATAGGACCCAAATTTTATGTATAAAAGAAAAAAAAAAAATAGGTATGTCTTTATTTTAGATGTCAAGCTTAAACTTGTGTCTCTCTTGAATAGAATATAAGAAATTTTTTACCCATGATGCACCTAAGAATTTTGTCCGCGTGGGATAAGGAGGAAACATGCCCAAACCGGTTTGAAGCGTTTGGCTCCTAATAGGAGGTCAAGGGGAGGCGGCTGTAAACTATAAATACAAGGGAATATATTTAGCCTCAAATGACATCTGCAATGATCTAGGATAATTGTAACCGATTGAAGTCCCCCTGCTTTCTTCTCTTTATGGTACATGAGCAAAAGCTTCTTCAACACTAACTGGTTTTGCAATACTATGGATCTCAACAGTGACACCTTGAAAATAAAAAAATTTAAGATTCTATAAAGGGAAAAATTGAAGTTGAACCCACCATTGGATTACAATTAGGGGGTCAAGGTAGCACCAGCCATCAAATGTACTCTCAAGAAACCGGAGCATATTCTTGGATAGCTGTTGCCAATTTATTTCTGTCTTCTTCTGTTTTCAACCGGATCAAGAAGGTGCGTGCCACAACACTATCTTTATCTCCTACATTTCCATCGGCATTACCCTACAAATTTTGTCAAGAACACATTTTTTTATTAGCAATTCAATCATATGTAATACAGTTAGATATTGGGGCTATTCAATACACAATCATCTTGGGCAGTTAGATATTGCTCTTTGACAAGGACTACGGAAGAATACAACTGCAACAACACCCAAGCCTTGTATCATTAGATGAGATCGGCTACATGAATCAAATAATTCCTCTGTGCTATATCAAATACCATATCTTGTATAAAACCATTTAAGCTGAAATTGCCTTTGATGATTTCTCCCAAGTCCCAACGTTTGACTAAGGAAGAATACAATGCCAAAAAAAAAAAAAAAAAAAGCAAGGATGCCTAGAACCCCTATTGCCTCACCCCTCCAAACAAGAACTTTACAGAAAGTAAAGGGCAGCTAATTGTTCCATCACAGTAGAAACAACATTGAAAAGGATAGACATAGACCAAACAGTTAGTGAGGGGCTACATGTCAAGAACATTTTAATGGCAAAAGATACATAGAGGGCCCAGAGCAGGTTATCAGGTGATTTGAACTCCAGACACTTTATGTCTCCTTAATATTCAAACATTTGAAAAGGTACTTCCTAGAGAGGTTTTTTTTTTTTTTAATGTTTATGTTTACATGAATCATCTAAATATTTGCAGCTAAATATGATACTTATTTATTTCGCATAAGTGTCTTACCGATGTATGGAATATTGCAACAAGGGAGTTCTTTTGAGGATTTGTCTTGATGCCAGGATACAGCAAAGCATTAAGAAGAATCTTCCCCACCTGCCATCATAAAAATAATTGGGAGTTAAACTTAGATGCCCAAGAAGATGATGGCATATAACCATTAAGAAAAATTGTCACAAGAACCAACTTCATTTCGAATAATGATAGTAGGTTTGGATTCTTTCGTGGCCTTGCTGACGCCATCTTTGCATCTGATGGACAGCTGCCCCATTCCTTTATCTTTCCATACGCTCTCATCTGTTGGATCACTTGACTAGCCATGGCAAGATTTAAAGACATGTAACCATATCAGCGAACATCACTAGACCAGGTTAAATTAAAACAAGTCCAGACAGTTACATCAGGTATATCAATATAGAATTTACTGAGCATTACATCAAATCATTTATAGTTACTACCTTCTCATAAAGCTTGCACTTCACTTCATGCACAACTACTATACCCTTCTCCTCTGACTTCTTCACTGATGGGCTGCTAGGCTGCTCCAAGTCATTTTCTGTAACCAAGCATAAAAGAATTATTCACAATCATTTTATTTTATTTCTCAGAATAATTGTTCATGCCATATGAGACAAATATTCCAACGTGACCCCATCAATACCACCAACCCCCAAAATTTGACAATTTTATTTACATGATACATGAGTTTAATCAGCTCAGGTTTCCACACCATATTGAACCATAATATTTGGTTACACTGAAACAATGCATACAATGAATTCTAATCAGCGGTCAACATGGAATAAACAGCTAAAAATTAAATCTACTAATAAATATAGTTGTAAGAGATAAAGAACTTCACAGAGACATGTGTTCACCCTTACAAGGGGTGCATAAGGGAAGCACCAAAGTGTCCAGTTCTCACCATCATCCACATCATTTGAAGCATTATGTTGAGAGGGAACGAAAGTTTGACTTCCTAAAATGAAAGAGAAAAAAGGAAACTCAGCAGTCAATCTCTAACATATGGCATAGCTTTGAACCATGATTAAAAATTTGGCAGAGAGATGAATATGTATGTCAGTTTAACTTTGCTGACCTTCACATATGGAGGGCTCATTAAATAAAATGAAAATTCAATACAAATGCCACTTAATTTTATAGAGTATAGAAAACTAACTCTGCTTTGCAGATGGAGGGAACTCAACATAGTATATACTTTACAAAGCAACACCTTATCTTTAAATTCCTAAGCCAGCATGATATGTTTAAAGGACTCTAGCATGATATTTTGTAATCTGAGCTTTACAAAAATATTTATCCAACATATGATAAAAAAAATATCTTCATTTTTATTTCATGAGTGAGACTCTTGAACATAGATTTCAACTTGATAATGGCATGCATTCAAGTAATAAACACAATCAGTCCAATGGACCCATCAATTTATCTCTGATCAAGAGCTAACATGAAAACATAGTACCTCCATATAAATGACCATATGGAGCAGATCTTTAAAATGTGATAAGACCTACCAAATAAAACAGGGTTTTCATTGTTGGAGAATACTCCAGGGCTCCATGAACTAGCAAAACTTGTCGTAGTAGTAGTACTCGCAGCAGTAAACACAGTTTTCTCTCCAAAAATGTTACTTTTGTTAGTTGTGCCAAAACTGCTATTTCCCTTATTTGCTCCAAAAATGTTATTTTCCTCGTTGGCTCCAACTATGTTGTTTTCCTTGTTTGCTCCAAAACTGTTATTTTCTGTATTTGCTATTTCAGGCAACTGTTTGTTTCCAGCATAAGGAGCAGCAGGAGGCAAGTTCTCTCCCTTGGAAGCATTTGCTTTGAGCCAGTTGACAACATCACTAAATTTTTCCTGAAACAACACAAGGACATTGTTTTTCAACTCTTTAGCTAAATGATTTACACAATTATTTAATGTGCCAAGGCATTATTATTAGTAATCAAACTTGAATATGTTAGTGGGTGTGTACAAAATTGAACCTAAACAACAAAACCAAACCAATGCAAATTGAGCCAAGTAAAAATCAACCATAACTGAATACATAATTGGCCTAGTTGATGATGCCAGTTCAGTTGTCACTTGTCAGTTCCTGAATTTGAGAACTGGCAAAACTTGGGATGCCTTTGATATTCTTGTTTTTAGGCTAGATGAAGGAGGAAAGGGATCATGTATAACCATGTCTCTGGGTGTATATTCATCTAATATATTTCATGGCAGCATGCACAGACAGATGAGTAACAACAGTACAAGATATCAGATAAGCTCTTTTCCAATGATAATTTCTATGAAATAAATTAGTGTAGTAAAAGGCAGTACAACTGAGGGGATAAGAAATGCAATTCATATACAATTTCCAAATCATTTCAGTAATTACCATAATGCTTGAAGAATGAGCCAAGTAATCTCTGACACCATCCTCCCAAAGTTCATCAGGGTTATTCTTTAATTGTGTTTGAAC